>JAGVVM010019433.1:0-18600 GCA_019149425.1 Psidium friedrichsthalianum
AAAATTCCCCTAATGATGGCTTTGTAATGTGAACAAATTTCTGCATGATTTTATTAACGAATGTGTTGCAATCTTCATTGGATTTGCTCATATCTGCACTTCAATGAAATCAGCAGGAATGATGTAGACAGCATAGCTTACCTTGATCATTTGGTCGGAAAATCCAGGTAAGTTTTCTGAACCCTTTTCAAATTGACAACTTTATCAACTTTAGTTGTCGTTTTGACCTTTCGTGTTCGCTTTGATAAGATTCAAGCGACACATCCTTTTCGTATTCATCGATTCGATTCGATAATACGTCCCTCATTTGTGCTATTCAGCCTCGTTAGTATCGATCGTAATGATATACGCTCTCATGATCTTTACTATTGTCAGATTTCGCAATGATATACGCTCTTGCGATCTGACTCTTCACCAAATCATAATGATATACGCTCTTGTGATTTGGTCCCCTTCTGCCAATTCGTGATGCTATACGCTCTCACGATCTGGTTCTTATCAAATCGCAATGATATACGCTCTTGCGATCTTGATCCTTCATCAAATCACAATGATATAAGCTCTTGTGGTTTTGATCCCCTTTTACCAAATCATAATGATATACGCTCTTATGATTTTGGTCCTTTTTTCCGATTCGCAATGTATGCACTCTTGTGATATCGGAAAACATATACATATCTTGCGTTGTCCCGCATCCGAAGGAAACTTCTGGTAACGGATAAGCCACCGTACCTTGAGATCCTTGCGATCACAATGAGAGGCTTGGAAATCGAGGGAATCATTAGCACTATGAGATTCTGGTAAGACTGGTATTTCGTGTGCGATCCGTGTGCAGGTTTTTCTAATCCATTTCCTTGGAGCAGAAAGTTTTGACACATGTTATTTATAGTTTTGATACCGTGCATCATGTCATTTACATAAAAATAAAAATAAAAAAACAAATGGGATTAAGACTCCCACAAAAAAATCATTAATCATTTGCATTAACAAAATTTAGGTTCAATTCTGTCTTTGAGCGAAAACTCTGCGAGCATCCACTCAAAGAGGGGCAGCTGTTGACACCTAAATTTTGATTTTTCTTTCTTTATATATATTGGCACAAAAATGAGAATTAATTCTCACACAAAAAAATAATAAATGTTCATGCATTGCATTTTTATTTTTATTTTTATTTTTATTTTTTGTTTTGCATTATCATTTGCATTCGGGCCCGAGCAGGATTTAATTATGCAGGAAGTCTGGACCAAGGGTCGTAATGATCTTTACTGAGGAAAGTTGAGATTTGTTCGCGAAGTTGGAGGGTTGGGCCGATAGGGTTAGACTGAATTTTTAAATTCAAATCAGCCCATTTCGGTAATTTAATTAAAAAGGGGGTTTTTAATTAATTATTCATTTAATTAATTAAAGCCCGGTTCGAGCCCGCATAGATAAGCCCATGAGAAAGGCGGCTGAGCACATTGGTCAAAAGGAAAGGATATATTCTCATAATCAAAGATAAAAAAAAAAAGAGAGGAAAGGAATCGCACGTGTATATTCAGTTTTGTCTTGGAGCTCAATCCTCTTGTGCCTATAAAAGAGACCTTCATTCACGTCAGAAAAGGGGACTCGGGGAGACAAAAAATTCAGAGAAACTTGAAAGAACACGCGTGAGGCAAGAGTGATTTCGGCTTTGGTTGCTGTTTGGTGCCGTGTGATCCCCTTTCTTGCCGCTGTTGACCGAAACCAAAAAGCTCCTCCTCCTGCTGTCCCTTTGTTGTTCGGTTTCAACGACTCCTCTACTGCACCGAGAATTTGACTCTGCAGCCGAAGACTCCTCTGCTGATTCACTGCCCGAGAAGCCGTCCGTTGTTGCTGACTTCAACACCAACTCCCCTGTCAAGCTCTGCAACTTGCTGTACGAAGGAGACTACTGCTGCACCGAAGAAACTTGTTGCTGATTCGCCTCTTCCACGCGCAAAATTTCGAAGCCAAATCAATCCAGAAGTGCTTGACTGGAGTCGCAAGTTCGTGCAAGTTCAAATTAGGGAAATTTACCTTGCAATTAAGGTAATTTTCTTATCTCGAATTTTAGACATATTCGCTTGTCTATTTTGTTGCAATCTTGTATATCTCGTCATATCTTGCATTACATCAAAGTGGATATTTTTCAAAATACAGGCTGATTAGGAAATTTTCTTTCCTAATCCGCAACTTGTCATATAATCGGGAAAATCCATCTTTAGAATTATTGATGGAATACTCGATAGGCAAGGATTTGCGTTCAATCTTAATCGTAAGATTACGAATTAAAGATTGGATTCAAATATTCGCGAAACGTTTGCAAAACTTGATTGATATATCCACTTTCTTGATTGGCAATATTTACTTTCCTATTTTGACTTGGATTGCCTGATTGTTATATATTTTTTTGGAATATATCCGTCGCATGATATAATCTCCAAAATTCAAAAAAAAAATTTGCATTCATTCATATTCCATATTTGAATATTGCATATCTTTTAAAAATAGCATCATGTAGATAATTGCATATCTTACTTTTTGTAAAATATTTAGGTTAGATTGCATTTTAGGATAGAAATTGCATGTTTTAATAGAATCTCATGTCTAAAATAATCCATCTTTAATATATTAGGGTTTAGGTCATTTAAACTCTAAAATATGCAAGATAAATATTGTTTTGACATAGTTCTATTTTAGGAAATAAATTCATCCGAAAATAAAAAAAAATCATACTTGCCATGTCATCTATGCTTCGTCATCATTGCCACGTCATACTTGCCATATCACTATTGCTACGTCATTTGTGCCATGTTATCCTTACCATGTCATATTTGCTATGTCATCTATGCCATGTCATCCATGCACGTCATTAATTTTTTTTTTTGCCATGCCATATAGGTTGCATTTTAGACTTGCATTAATTCATGTCATTGCATCTTAGAATAATTTCATGCATTGCATATAGTATAGTCTTTCATGCATTATAAAGATCGAAAACTAAAAAAAAAGAAGTAATGTTTTGTGTGGCGCATGCTCCTTTGATTATTTGATTTCTGGATGTTCAATTAATTGATTGTGCACCCGCATGATAACCTTTGTTAGTGACTTAGGTTAAAATCAATTAATGTTGCCTTCTCAAATGATTTTTTCATGAAATAAAATGGTACCGAAAGGGCGTTAGAGTAATCTAGCGTAATCAAGTCCCCGAACTTTTAATCTCTGGTTCGTAGAAAGTAATTTAGTTCTCCCCTGATTTACTTAGGTTTCTAATCGACCTACCAAGAACGATTAGTGGCGGCTCCTATTGAAAATCTTTGCATGTTAAATATTGAACCATAAGTTGCGATTTGGTATGGGCTTGGGAGAGTCCGAGTTAGGTTAGTTAAATAATTAGCCTAATAATCCATTAACCTGAGAAAACTCGTTTTTAGGTCGCGACACAAACGTACTTAATGACATTAAGCATTGAAAAGATTTAATTCTCAGAGATTTGGGTTGTTATTAAAACATACCCTAAGAGAGAGAATCCTTTATTTTTGGTGCCTCTCTCTCTCTCCTTTTTTAATTCTCAGGATATGTTTCATCTTGCGAAATGACATGTTTGTCCCAAATCTGTGTTTCCTGTTTTTTTATTCAACGCTTTGAGTCAAGTTTAAATGGTTTTTGATTTTATCATCTTTTGATAATTTTTTTGAGAAGCAAGAAAGTGGTTACTTTGTATTAAGGAGATGCTATTTTCTAGCGTAGAACAATGATCTCAGTAAACATGAGATTCATCAGGAATTATTTGCAGGTTTGATTTCTTAGGAAAAGGTTCCTTAAGCCCCACTTGGGATGTTCAACAAACTACTCCTTTCAGTGTTATTCTAGCAACCAATTTGATTTCCAATTAGAACAACTTTAGTAAGATATCCTAAAAAAGGGGCTACCACTTGGAGAAAAAGAAAAACCACTTTCTTACTTCAACAAAAAAAAATTATCAAAAAAAAATGATAAAACCATTTAAAACTTAACTCAATGCATTGTACAAATAAACAGAAAACACAGATTTGGGACAGACATGTCATTTTGTAAGATGAAGAAGATCTTGAGAATGAAATAAAAAAACAGAGAGAGATGCGCCAAAATATAAAGGTTCTCTCTCTTATGGTGTGTTGTAATAACAAACTCAAATCTCTGAGAATTAAATCTTTTCAATGCTTAATGTCATTAAGTGTTTGATAACATTTAACCTCAAAATTATCATTTTGCCTAGGTTAAGTGAAAATATTCCATGGAAATTTAAACCTTAGCAATCTTATAACCAAACCTTCCAATAATGCTCACTATACCATGTTTGGTTTTGTTATCTATTATCAAATTAATTGTTATTTTCATTTTCAGTTTTTAAAGACTTTAGTGCATAATATTTAGTACTTAGATTTTCAACACTTATTTTTTAAAGTTATCAAATCAGCCATTTATTGCAGACACCCATTTAGTCATGAGTCAACTTGTCAAAAAAATCATGAGCCTCACCCACTCTAAGGAAAAATGAAAAGAAAACAGACAAGCATAGGGGCACGAGGTGGTATTGTAGGCACAGTTTGAGTCAGAACCTACTCAAGAAATGCAATCAGTGATAGAGTCAAAGAGGGAGAAAGAGCCATAATTTAAGGTTGGCCGGGATTCGTACACTGGGCCGGTTCCGATTCAGTTCAATCTGGTTCAGAACAAGAAATCGGAAATCAAACTTGTTATTATCCATTCCGAAGATTTGGAACGGCAAATCGAGACTTGAAGATCCTCAACTATACTCTTTCAATACTACTATATTTTTTTCTCCCATAAAAAATGCCCAACATTAGGGCCAGTACCGTTCTATCTTTTTTTTTTCTCGTGAAAGATCATTAATTTTTACTTGAGTCTCTAATCCGCCATTATTAACTTTCTGTCCAAAAATTTTCCTGAGAATCAACTTCAGTACAACATTTCATTTGCAAATAGATGGCCAGTCAAAGAGAACCATTCATACTTTAGAGGATATGCGACTTTGGCAGCTCCCAGGATGAGCATCTGCATTTGGCGAAATTCTTTTATAATAACAGCATTCATTCCAGCATCAAAATGGCTCCTTTTGAAGCTTCATATGGTCAAAAGTGCAGGACACTAGTTTATTGAGATGATGTGAGTGAGAAAAGACTAATTAGCCTTGAGTTTATACAGCAATTAGAAGAGAAAGTCAAGCTTGTTGGAGAGCATTTAAGAACAGCACAAAGCCTAAAAAAAAGTTACGTCGTCCTCAAATAGCGTAAGTTAGAATTCGATGTAGGTGATCATGTATTTTTGAATGTCTCTTCCGCGAGGGGCGTTATGAGATTTGGCACGAGTAGCAAGTTGAGTCAGAGATACATGGGACCATCCTTGATATTGGAGAGGATTGGTGAGGTTGCTTACAGATTGGCATTACCACTGTCGTTATCTGGAGTGCATGACGTGTTCCACATATCTTTATTGCGAAAACATTCACCAAGTCTTGATCATATATTGATTATACTCCTTTGAGGTCAAGGAAAGACTTAACGTATAAAGAACAGCCTCTACGCATCGTGGACAGGAAGGATCAAGTGGTATAACGTCGTATGATCCCTTATGTGAATATTCAATAGCAAAACTACACGAAGAGAGAGGCCACTTGGGAGCTCGAGAAGGATGTGAGATGCAAGTATCTTCACTTGTTTGAAAGTTAATGTAAGTTCAGTTATTCGAATTTCAAGGATAAAGTTTCTTTTAAGGAGGGTAGAATATAATATTTGAGTTTCTTTTGACAAGTTCAAAACAAGTTGGTGGGACCTATAGGTGTAAAAAAAGAAGAAAATTTAATAAAAGCAAAAAGGAAAACAGGGAAGTCAGTTTCTCCTTAAAGGGAGTCGAGAGTCTTCCAACGTGGAAAAAAAAAGAAAAAAAAGAGATAGAAAGGAGAGAAAGAAAAAAAGAAAGAAGGAGAAATGAGAAAGATGAAAAGAAAAGAAATAATCATGTGTGCTCGCCACCCAACACGGATTCCTCGCTAAGTTCATTTCACTACGTGTCACAACGCTAGGTAAGTTCTCCCACTCTTCATTCATCTAATCGGAATGGCTTTCGTATTTAAGGTTTAAATTCTGATTTATGGAGAAATTAAGCTGCGAAGTCAGCTTTTGAGGTCGTTAAGTTGAGATTCTTTGGGGAATAATAGTTTATAGAGTGTTGTGAAATTGTAGGACTTTACAGAAGTCAATTTGGACTTACGGTTTATTCGAAACGACATTTTTAAGTTAGCCCTCTTTGCTGGAAATGTATATTCAGACCACTGGGACAGCATCTTTTCACTTGTTTTTGATTATTTTTGGTATGTGCTTGTTGAGGGTTCAAAGTATGTTAAATAAGCTTCATTTTAACTGCAATATTGTGTTAATCGGAGTTCGTTTGGTCAAGTTGAGGAAGTTTCTGCAATTCGGGCTGGAAAATCTAAGTTTTTGAGGTTTTCATGCCGTGTGGCCTGATTTTGGTGTCACTCAACTGTAATTATTATAGGAAGTAAGCTTAAGGGTTTTGGGGAGCTAATGCTTTTGACGGTTCGTAAATGGGATTTACGGTTTTTCCAAACGAAATTTTTAAAATTTAGCGCGCAAGCTTTCCAATGCACGATCAATAGCTTTGGCCCGTAAGTGTCGGGCTATGGACGTTTATTCGCCATTTAGTCAAGTCTTTCGCTAGCATGTTATTTCTTCAATTGTTAATGTTATTTTTTTTTTTCTAAATAATTTTTAGGATTTCAAGCTTTGCAGTTCAAGTAACTACTATAGGTTCGATTTTGGCTTTTTAAGGTGAGTTATTCTTTTTCTTCTAAGAATTTATCATGCCTTAAAGATGTACTATGGTTTGATTTTCTTAAAAAGGTAAATAGAGGTGATGTTTAGAGCATTGTTCTTGCATAAACAAGATCAACATATTACAACCCCTTTGATTGTTTGATATAGCTTGTTGATGTTGTCTTATGTTGAGATCGAAATGCTATTTGCAAAATATATTTTAAGGAATGCTATGAATTTGGTTTGTGAGATTGAATTATTGTGATTTTCTCATGCTATGGTTAATGCTTATGTCCGTATGATTAGAACCCACTGAGGTGGGGTAATATGCATACTGGAAGAATGTCATTGAGCCAAATCGCCAGCTGAAATAGGTGGTAGACCTAATCAAGAGGGGTAAACTTAGTCGCATTGTCACAGCGTCTAACATAACCATAGTTGGAGATGAGTATAAGATTATTCAATCAATAGACCATTGAAAGTTGGTTAATTGAGATTAATCAATGAATTGAACCATTGATGGTTTGTTATTACTATGAATTGACACTTGATTTACTTTGATGAATGCATAGTAATTTTCTTGATCCGCTTAGAAGAGATTGTACTTTTCACTGAGCTGTGGTTGCTCATCCCTTTATTTCCTTTCTGTTTCAAGTTAATCGGCGAGCCGCAAGTAAGATCGAGCGTACATTAGCTGCAAGACTTTTTGGGATAGTGGGGATATATTTTTTTTTTAAATAAGTTATATATAATTGTGAATTTCGAGCTATATGTGGAAAGATATGTACGTATATCTTTTAATTTGGTAGATGAACTTTGACTTTTGTGAGCATGTGACCTTTTTATCAAATATATATGGAGATATATATATTTATATATCAGGTTTTTGTTCGATTTTTGTATGAGACTGTGTCCTTTGATCAAAAAGGACAGCGTGTCGTGCCTTTTTTTTCTTAGAGAATCGGGTGTAACACTAACTACTGCGATCCATTATTCCATCTATAGCGACTATTGGCTCTCATCCATGGAATCCTTACATCTACATTGAGGGTGGTCCAATCAAATGAAGTGAAATGGATCACGCACGGCCGTGATATATGATTTGTCTCCGTCGACTGCTTTGTCTTCATCTGGAAATGCTTCCAACTTCGTTTATTCTCTCTCGCTTTCATTTGTGTCGAATAAAGGAAAATGTAATGGCCAACGAGGAGGGATCTTTATTTTTTTTTGTCATCTTAAGTTTCAAAAATTGGGGTCTGAGTAATTCAATTTGTCTTGGAGTATGCTTTGCTATGTAGAAGCCAAAAGAGAATGTGACATACCAACAAGTCATAAAATGAGAAATCGAGTAAATTGAGTGGGAGAGGAAAATTCATTTTACTCAATTAGAAAGGTTATCCCCTGCTATAATATGATCGTATGAGGATGCTAAGGATCCTCTTTTTTTTTTTTCCAGAATATCTGGCTTTCTGTCTCCCCCTCCACCTATGTCGTTTTATTTTTCATTATCATCAACTTTTATTTTTTTTTATTTTATTTAATTCTAAACTTTGTGAATTTGGGAAGTCTTATCAGAGAAGTCCCTCATGAACAGGCTATTTTTGCGAAAGCACTATACAACCATCGGATAAGTGACGGTAATTCTTTTTTCGCACACTAATGACATTGTCTCAATAGGTGGCCAAAATCTATATTTGTTTTATCTCGAAGACTTTGTCAATCTATTTCCTTCAAATTATTGACTAATGAAGAGTTTTCCGAATAATCTCTCGTCATCTTGTTGTATCAACATCGTGCACTATCGATGAGTCTTATAGCTCGCCAATTGTTGTGTTCATACGTGATTTCTTATTTGATCAAATTTTGCTCTTATTGACTGAATTTGCTACTTGTCGATATTAATCGATAGTTTGTCATTTTTAGTGTCCAACATGTAAGTAAAGTCCACATGTAATCCAACAATTCCTGGATTTCTACTTAACTTTCCCGCGTTGTCTTGCCATTTGTCGTCCTCTGTCCACTAATTAGCTAATGCTCAACTTTGTCTCAAAATGAAGACCTTTGGAATAAGAAACAACATCCGTGTTCGTATGTATTTTGCCTTTAGGATCCTTCTGTTTTGGGTGGATGGTGCCTTTGCTTCCGCTTTGAAAATGGATTTTGAAGAAATGTAAACAACATTTGTAGAAAATACTTTGAAAAGCAACTTTGGGCTAAGTAGTATTTGACCCAAAAAAAAAAAATTCAAAGGAGCTTTGCTGCATTTTTTGTTTTCACCGTTTGTTTTGGTTTTCAAAAGTTAAACCAATTGGACCGTGAAATAGGTTTGTAGTGTGTCGATAAAAGTTCTTGTCGGGAAAGAAATGCCCCTTGAGCCGATTTAAACCACAAAAAAGGTCACGTTAAAATTCGAGTCCATCTTCTTTGGGCAGCAAAGAATTACTTCCAAGTCTGCATCTTCGAAATCAAACACAACTGAGGGTGTTACTCGCTTAATTATAAATTTTCGAACAGTGCAAGGAGTTGCTTCACTTGGAAACAAAGGGCTGTGCTGAAAACTAAAATCAAGTTGCAATGATGTCCATGCTGTTCCGCACAAATACATGATCTCCAAAATGCATATCGTGATATTCAGGACTTTGCTTAATCTTCCAAGAGTGCAAATAAACAAAACATCTCCAAGTTTTCTATTTTACCAGAAAAAGAAGAGACAGCTAAGTAATATCTTGACCGAACACCTTCTCATATGATGATAATCCAAACACTAACATTAACCTCTTTTCTTGAGAGGTTCATACATAACTAATCTAAATTTGAAAGTAATGTAAATTAGTTACCTGTTAAAAAACCCAACGGTGTCATAATTCATGCAACTTAAATGGCAGAAGAGAGTGAATAAGAATGTGCAAAATAATGCCAAGGGCAACATATCCCAGTCATGAGATTAACAAAAAAACCCGATTTTCATAATACCTAGAGCATTTTTGGAAGCTCTTCATAACTCGAGCAAGTAGTTCAGAAAGAACATCAGCTTGAAGACTTTCTTTCTTATCCATGTTGTGTGCCCTGATCAGCCTGATAATCATCTTCTCCAGCACAAGTGTGTATCGCCACGAATAAACTTAATCAGGGCGTGCAGATACTTTGACCCAGAAACTATGGGCTTCGGAACCGGCAATCTCAACTCTCTTCAGATGCTTCGCCAAACACTGGAAGTTCCCCTTCCGTGAACACAAAAAATCTTCTTCGTCAAATTTAAAACGTTCTTTAGATTCTTTGTCAAGCCCGAGCTGCACATATATACCCCATTAAGAAACTTACTTCATAGATGTGGTTCCACAGGAAAAGAAATTATTTGCTCGCTAGAATTTCAAACAAACAACTGTCATTTGTCCACTGCAGATGCTAGTTAGTTTTGCTTCTATCAAGTCTTAATCGATTTAAGCTCTCGACCTCATCTACACATAAAAACATGTTCTCTTTCTAATTGCTCATCGCTACACTCCTAAGTTCAAGATCCTAACGCTACATGGCAGCAAAAGAACTTCCAGTACAACACTGGAGTTACTTTACGACATGAACTAAAACAGCTTAAAATTGCCCTGCAAAAATGTCGAGTATACTGACAGATTCATGGGCAACTTTGGATTGCTGGGACAAATAAGAGCTCAAGAATGATCATCTTTGGGTGCTTCAGGAGTTTTAACTCATTGTTTAAACATTCATGCGAAAGAGAAATCAGCACAAGAAGCAAACTGAAAATATCATAGCAATGGAACAAACCTTCAAAGAGTGGTCACCAGTCAGTAGTATATCTAATTTTTCCAGGCACTGTGAACTTCGTAGCATGTATGCTATCCCAGGAAGGTCCCATTGACTAACACCTGCATGTAGTATCAGATTCTGACATTTTAACGATAGAGATGGCGCTTCTTCCATCTCCAGAACGGACAGAGCCTAGGCGCATTCAGCAAGCAACATAGAAAAGTTAATTAATATTTCTTTTCCTGTTTAACATGAATATAGAACAACAAAACTACAATCCTGTCTTCCATCCGGGAAAGACCATAAGGATACTACAGTAGAAATGAACAAGTGCATGTCCTTAGGAATAGAGACTATTCACATATGCTTCTCATGTAAAACTTTTGAACTTTAAAGGATCTGAAAATTCAAGTAGTATCGACTGAAGTCTCCAAGAGAATCCATCCATTGCCAATGTAAAATATTTTGGCGATACTCTGTAAGAGGTGTCATGAATGACAGTTCTGTCAACCTAACATGAATAGGTCCATTACTCTTCATCATGTTTCCAGATTATCGTATTTCTTCTCACAGGAATAACTCTTTTTTTTTTTTTACGGCTGGCTCGCTAGGCCTAACGCCAACCCTCCTCCTTTACCCTGGCTTTGGACAGGCTATGTAAGCATACATAGGCGGAGTTGAAATAGTAACCATTTCAGATAATCTGTTTATCCATTTTTCTTGTGAAAATCGTGCGTCTTACAATGCCGCATCGAGCAGCATCTATAGTAATAAGCAAACATCTAGTGGCATTCGTTGTAGTGATCCCACATCCATTTTTTGGAAATTAAACAGAGGAAGAAGCACCGAGGTTCACTACATGTTCTTATCCTATAACTTAAAGAGTTAGAATCTTCGTATCTGCCCGTAATTTTAATCATGCATGCATTCCCAATAATTCCCCTTGATGAAAGACGAGAATGCCACAAAGAGCTGGAGTTACTCGACCTGGGCAACAAAAACCAGTAAACGGTGCTAATCACAGACACCATTCAACACTATGTCTTATAAATGGTTAAAATATTGAGCTTGTACCTGCAAACACCAACCGCTAATGGTGATTGTACGAACTCCGCGCAGCTTCTCAAAAAAGTTCCTTCACAAGGTAGCAGCAGTGTATCCTCTTGACAACCGTTTCAAAGACAAAATCCAATTGGGCTTCCACCAAAGAAGATACATCATCAAGTCTGAACTTGGACCACCAGTTCCCCGATACCGCAATGAAAGCAAATGCGGGGCCCAGATTTTCTCCACGTTACAAAAATTACCGACAAGTATCAACTCTTTCAAACTTGATGCATCTATTATAATGTTCTTCAGCAACTTGCAGTCGCACAACTTAAGGGACTCTAAAAGAGGACTTCCCATGAAAATTCGCTTGAGGGCATCTTCACTCAACTCCGCGCTTTCGACCGACAAAACCTTAAGACGAGGCCAACTGATAGTCCCATCCAACGAGAAACGGCACGAAGAACTGACTTCCAAGCTCACCAACGAACTCAGGCAATACAAGGACGCTGGCAGTGCATACAAGAATGGCGCGGAGAACGACAGACGGATCTCCTCCACGTGGCGCTCCTTCACGAAGCTGAGACAAGAGTCGAGCTCGGAGCGGACAACCTCGTTGTACCTTAAATTAGTGACGTGTAAGCTCTTCACCGCGGGCGATGTGAACCGGATGCGGATGCTGTCGACGAATGACCCGAAGTCCAAGGAATCGCAAGACTTTCCATCGAAGGCGAGGTGGGTGGCGTTGGTCCAAGTGGATCGCCATCTCTTGGAGAGGACGCTGGTCTTGACGACTTCTTCGAATGGCAGAGATCCGAAGATGAGGTGGATCACTTCGTCTGGCAAAGCGCTGATTCGATCCCCAGCTCTTATGCTCCCGTCGCCGGAGGATTTGCGGCGGATGCTGCGGCGGTGGAGGTCACCACCATGGATTTGAAATTCTAGGGTTTCTGAGGATTTTCCCCCGAGCTTCCAAAGGACGGTTACTTCATCTTTTTATACGGTAAACATGGCTCGTAACAGGAAGGGAAATCTGCAGGCGCCATCGCCTGGGCGTGCCGGGAATCAATCAGGAAGCTAACCGACGGAGCTGCGAGCTCGATCAAGGGGGGATCGGCACTCCACGCTGAAACCCTAGCGGTGGATGGAATGGCCGTCGGTCTTGAACCAGAGTTTGAGAAGGCTGAAGAGTGGAAGAGTGGAGGCTTGACAGCTTGGGGGCTTATAAATAGTGTCCCAATCACTTGCTTATCCAGATGTCGGGCCTCCGGTTGCCCCACTGAACACGAGCCCATAACAATACTTGCCAGTTGGGCCACCAAAATCTCCATCTCAACTTGGTTTGCCGGACCTCTCCTAGCCCTTTCAGACCTTTTATGCTCCGAAGCCCACTTGATATATTTATCAATTTTGTAAGACCACTTTTTTTTTTTCCTTTATCAATTTTGATCCAATTTTGCTCCTTCCCCAAATTAGTGTTCAATTGCCAATGGGTTGCGTTATTTCCATCTCGGCTTGGGCTTCTAACATTTCCAAAAACAACTATTTTTTTAACAATTTTGTCTCTTTATCTCGTGCGCTCCGGTCAAATTTCCTTTCTTTTTGTTTATTTATTCCTTTCTTTTCTTGCGCATTCCACGTTCCTCCTTCTCCTTTTTTTTTTATGTCCACAATATCTTGGACGATATCAGGTAAGGAAACTTCTTACTATTTTGGACTCTCAATTACTTAAAATCTTTTTTCTTTATTTACATTCTAGCCCCAAGCGACCCTCGTGTCGAACCACCTTCTTACTATTTATTCCAGTTTCTGAAAAATTGAATTGATCAAATCAATTAGGCATTGGTTCAATTTAAAATCTTGTTTTCGTTTTCTATTCAATCCAATTTTACCTTCTACCGTTCAGAAATTCGGTTCCGTTTATTATATCCTTTACTAAACACACCGCTTTAGCCTTCAATTTCGCTTTTAACCCTTTTCCTATTTGATGCGCGAGTGTCAGTATCGGGGGAACAACTTTATGGCCCAACTCAGATTTCATCTATTGAACTTAGCCCAACCATTGCTCATGCAAGATTGGCCACAACTCGATTCGATGTGTCCCAGGTTGACAATGTTTTTTTTTTTTAAATCGAATTGGCATATTTAATGTCCAGTTAGGGTTACCGATCAGTTAACAGGTTGTCGATTTTTTTTTTCTGAACATGTTATCGATTCACAAGCATAAAGTTTTTACTCCAAACGCCTATCCTCAATCTAAAGAAGTGAAAACACTTTTCCAAATTATGCCTCTCGAATTTTTAATAACTTATCTTTTTATTTTCCCTTGGCCAGTCGCCGAGCCTCTGTGACGGCTAGTGACTAGCTATAAGCTCGGGCAGGTGAGTCTTGAGTGAGGCCAGCCTCATCGATCAACGAGCAAGATTTAGCCTTATTGTGGCCATGGCCTAGCAACCAGCAAGGTAGAAGAAAAAAAGAAGGAAAATAATTTGTTTAAAAATTCAGTTCTTTTTGTCTGAGAGAAAGTCATTAGGTTGAAATTATTTTTCAAATGAGATGCAAACACAAGAAAAAGTTCATAAAATAATTTCAATCCCATACTAAGCAAAAAAAAATTAAATTAAATTTTAAATAATATTTTCTTTTCTTTTCCTTCTTCCTAGGTCCATCGCCAGCCACAAACGAGGAATGAGCCTCACCACAGGTCAGCGAGACTTGAATCTCCTATCCACCCCGCCACATCTACCTTGTGCATCACCGGTGGAAGAATTTTGAATTTTCCATAACAATGTGCCCATTTTGTTGTCAGATCAGTCATTCGTGGTCAAAAAGCTAACTCAACGGAAACAATGACGCAATCCATCTACATAGCACCAATGAGATATGCGATGTGCGACATAGCGACACGTGATTTTTTTAAAATAGAGAATTTTAACACGTTAAGACACGTTATATATGAAATTATATTTTATATATACATGATAAATTATCATTTAAAAAAAGCCTGGAATGAATTTATACTAAAAACAATGATCCACTATTTCTATCACAATGGCAAATGCCATTTCCCTTTAAAATAGAAATTGATTAAAAAAATACACAAAAGAAGCCAAAGACACCAATCATTACTCACATTTCACAGCTAAGCTTCCATTTATCCTTGATTTTCCTAATTAGCCCCTACCCCCTACTTTTTTTTTCTTTTTTCCTGAAAAAGAATAAAATAAAAATTAAAAAATCACTAATACAGAAATCAAAGCCCAATTAAAATAAAATTAATTCAAAAGAAATATCAATAAAAAATCAAAACCCTGTCTCTCGAGATGGTCCTTGGCTCCAATCCCTCCCACTTCGAAACTCTAATCCCTCACCTCATGTCCTCCTCCGACAAGCTTTGATCTCGGGCCGAGTCCCTCTTCAACCTCGCCAACTAGAGTGATCTAAACTCCCTCTCCCTCAAGCTCACTCACCTCCTCTACAACTACCCCTACATCAAGCTCCGCGCCATGTCCTCCATCCTCCTTCACAAGCTCCTCACCCTCGATGACTCCTACATCTACCCTCGCCTCACCTTATAGACCCAATCCTCCCTCAAGCCCACCTCACCTCAATTTAGCACGAGGGGGTCAATACAATCACCAAAAAGCTCTGTGACACACTAAATTCACAATATTAGGTTTTCAACATTTCCCCAATTTGCCCCAAGTCCCTCATTTGTCCCTTTTGTCGACTGCATGTCCAAATGTGTTGGATACCGACACGAGTCCAACACACGCACGATGGCCTCAGGAGCGCGTGGTGCTACATAGCAATCCATCTACCCGGCAGTTAGGCCAACTAACTTTCTCGCAATCCATATGCACGGCAATTAGGCCCACGGACTTTCTCCTGGAGCAAAGAGCGAATGCGTGTAACTTACTAAGCTTGATGTAATGGAAAGCAAATCAAATTTGGGAGTGTTGATACTTGATTTTTAGCCATTTTATTTTTAGAAAATTTTTAGAAAATTCATAAAAATTTAGAAAATTGAAAAAATCAGCTTTGGAAACCTTGGTCTAGCCTAGGGACCCAATTTTGAGCAAAAAAAATTTTCCTTATTTTCTGTATTTTTTGCATTTTATTTTCAAAATTCATAAAAATCAAGAAAAAATGAGAAAATTACAAAATCAACTTTGAAGCCCTAGCTTAGCCTAAGGAACCAATTTTGAACAAAAAATAATTTTCCTTATTTTTCGCATTTTTTAATATTTTTCAGAAAATAGAAAAATACAAAAAAATTAATAAAAAATGGCATCCATGGCCACAAAAATATGAAAAAATAGTCCATATTTTTCTCTTAATTTTCTCTTCATTTTGACCGAAGAAATTTTGAAAAAAATTAATCTGGAAATGGGGTTTGCTTTGTAAATCACATTTTCAAATTAATTAAAAAAATTATAGAAATTCCATTTTAATTCTGTAATTTTTGGGTTTTTTACATTTTTGAAGTCATGTCACCACCCTATATTTTCTAAAATTAAATCCAGTCCAAGAATCCGCTGGATTGCCCAATTTTGCACAAAAGGGCCAAAGTGCAATTTTCAATTTCTCAATTTAGTCCTCAAGAGTGCTTGAAATGCAATTAAAATTCCTCTAGGGACTGAATTGAAAATCGGGCATGTCACCCCCTAGTTTTTGGCCTTCTGAATCCATCGGTGGCATCAATTTTTGCGAAAAAAGTCCTTAAATGTTTGAATTTTGCAAGTTGGATACTCGGGTCAAACCGAAAATTTGGGGTTTTTGTCCAATTTCAAGCAAAATTTTCATAAAAACCTCATTTTTAGATGTAATTCGTGTTGGGAAACCCATTTTTGGCCTTAATTTCATGAAAAAGGGCCAATTTTTGGCCCAATCCACATCGGGGCCAAACGAAAACTGTTCCAGCAACAGTATGAGGTAAATGGTTAGAAATTCTTTTGCTTGGACTAATATCAATCTTCGGGCGTGTCTTTGCATTTAATCTCATATGGTAATTCAAGTGCCTTAAAATGACGAAAAGCAGTCATTTCTCTATCCTACACACTTTCACCCTTTGCATGCCCATTGAGCCTGTATATTCGTTTCTTAAAACCCTCGTTGGTGATCACTATCTATTCCAAGATGAAGACGACACCATCTCAAAGCAGAGGAACACAGGAGAATTGGCTCTACATGGAATTCCTGAATTAACTTTTCAAGTACGCTGGATTTTCATTCACATGTATACTGGTTATAATCTTCGAAAATTCTGTTGAAAAAAAAAAAAAGAAAAAAAGAAGAAGAAAGAGAAAAGAGTAAAAGGCGGGACCTAACCAAAAAAAAGAAGAGAAGAAGAAGAACAGAAAAAGCCAATCCCAGGCATCAAAAAGCAAAGCGCCAATCAAAAGTAAGGCAATGCCCATTTTTATCCTTGTCCATGTACGAATACCTCCGAAATTTCGTATGTGCGCTTTGTAGACTCAGTTAAAAATGTCTGCACGTCGTTTCCCTTATAAATTCCCAATGGGATCTGGTTGTAAAAGAAAATTCTCCGTAGGGATTAAGTTGCAAAATATATCCCTCCTCAAGCAACGACATCAGCAGAAGTTCGCACTATTCTCATACAACGATGGTGTCCCTGGAAGACTATCTTAGAAGACTAACATGGATGGCAAATCTGCAGTGATCACCAACATCAAACCTACTCATATATTTTCTGGGCCAAAAATAAGCTTTTTTCTCCCTTAATCCCCAATCCTAACCTACGTTACAACCCATAAAAGTCTTTTCAGATTAAGGCACTTGAGTTAACGTAGAGTTAAATGATTTTAAGAATCGCTCGAAGAAGTACAAGCAAGATTATTTCTCTCTCATTTTGCAGGTTCTTGACTTGTAAACCCGGAGCAGATGGTGAAGATCTTTCGTTCATTAGCTTTGACTCATTTATGAGTCCCCCTTGGAAACCTTTAACCGAGCCCAACA
Source organism: Psidium friedrichsthalianum (assembly GCA_019149425.1). NCBI lineage: Eukaryota > Viridiplantae > Streptophyta > Magnoliopsida > Myrtales > Myrtaceae > Psidium > Psidium friedrichsthalianum. The sequence continues at coordinate 17,625 of JAGVVM010019433.1, forward strand.
TTACGGTCCTCTGAAAGACTTTTCAGATCAATCAAATTGTATGCACTGCGAATAATTCCGAAACCCTAGGCATAGGTTCGAGAGAAAATTCAAGTGCTTCCTGAATAAAAATCAAAACCTTCTTCGAAGAAATAAGTGAGAAGCCCTCTTTGATGAGCGTACTTTAGTTGATATCTTAAGCAAACTTTTTGGTAATTTCAGCTCATTTGATTCAAAACCTTCCTCATAAGGAATTTTTCATCATGCTTGATATGTGACAAGATGCTTTGGATAACCTCTGACATCACCTGCATTCTTTGAAAAATTCTGCATGGCACATAGATGATAATCATAAGAGCATGACTCATTCCAAAAAACTTGGAACATGCGAAACATCAGAAATCTTCTTACTCTTTCATCTCCAGTATGACAATTCGGGTTTGAGCTTCTGCAGGCTTTCTGGTTTCACCCAGATCTCAGAATGGTACCCTCCTTGGTAAGACAATTCAGATCAAGTTTCCATATGATTCTTGATTTCATAATCTCAGAATAATATCAAAACAAGATTTCCACATTTGAAGTCTTTTTCAAAGTCTAAACACCCCTCTGATTCGCGAGAGCGTTGTCACGGGTCTCCTTTTTAAAAGAATCACAAAGAGGCGTCTAATTCGAGTTCGGAGCTGAACAGTTCACGACTCAAAAAGCATGATGACTTTGATAAATCTTTCTGTAAGTGTTCACAGGTTAGTAGCCGCGGAGCCGTCATCCTCCGGACTGGATCGCCAACCTTCAGCTTCGGAAGATTTAGTTCCCCCCCAAACCCTCCATAATAGGGACACGCCTCCAAGGTATCTCGAAGCACAGTTCGAGTCGGAGCCCAGGGTGCTTGCGACTCGCCGCTTAGAGATACGGTGACCGCCTTTTCCGCGAGTGTGCGTCGGTTAGTAGCCTCGGAGCTTTCACCCTCCGGAATGGATAGCAGCCGGTAGCCTAGCCC
>JAGVVM010019434.1:0-25148 GCA_019149425.1 Psidium friedrichsthalianum
TGTCTTTGCATTTAATCTCATCATGGTAATTCAAGCGCCTTAAAATGAACGAAAAGCATTCATTTCTCTATCCTACACACTTTCATCCTTTGCATCCCAATTGAGCCTGTATATTCGTTTCTTAAAACCCCGTTGGTGATCACTATCTATTCCAAGATGAAGACGAGCCGTCTCGAAGCGGAAGAATCCGGAAGGATCGGCTCTACATGGAATTCCTGAATTAACTTTTCAAGTGTGCTGGATTTTCATTCACATGTATACTGGTTATAATCTTCGAAATTCTGTTGAAAAAAAAGAAGGAAAAAAAAAAAGAAGAAAGAGAAAAGAGCAAAAGGCGGGACCTAACCAAAAAAAAAAGAGAAGAAGAAGAACAGAAAAAGCCAAATCCCAAGCATTAAAAAAGCAAAGCGCCAATCAAAAGCAAGGCCAATGCCCATTTTTATCCTTGTCCATGTGCGAATACCTCCGAAATTTTCGTATGTGCGCTTTGTAGACTCAATTAAAATGTATCACATTGTTTCCCTTATCAATTCCCAATGCGATCTGGTTGTAAAAAAATTCTCCATAGGGATTAAGTTGCAAAATATCCCTCCTCAAGCAACGACATCAGCAGAAGTTCGCCACTATCCTCATACAACGATGGTGTCCCCGGAAGACTATCTTAGAAGACTAACATGAGTGACAAATTTGCAGTGATCACCAACATCAAACCCTCCTCATATATTTTTTGAGCCAAAATCAGCTTTTTCTCCCTTGATCCCTAATCCTAACCTACGTCACAACCCATAAAAGTCTTTTCAAATTAAGGCACTTGAGTTATGTAGAGTTAAATGATTTTAAGAATCGCTCGAAGAAGTACAAGTAAGATTATTTCTCTCTCATTTTGCAGGGTTCTTGACTTGTAAACCCGAAGCAGATGATGAAGATCTTTGTTCTGAGCCTTGACTCATTTATGAGTCCCCCTTGCAAACCTTTAACCGAGCCCAACATTACGGTCCTCTGAAAGACCTTTCAGATCAATCAAATTGTATGCGCTGCGAATATTCCGAAACCCTAGGCATAGGTTCGAGAGAAAATTCGAGTACTTCCTGAAAAAATCAAAACCTCCTTCGGAGAAATAAGTGAGAAGCCCTCTTGATGAGCGTACTCAATTGATATCTTAAGCAAACTCTTTGGTAATTTCAGTTCATTTGATTCAAAACCTTCATCATAAGGAATTTTTTATCATGCGATATGTGACAAGATGCTTTGGATAACCTCTTACATCACTTTACATTCTTCAAAAAATTCTGCATGGTACATAGATGATGATCATAAGAGCATAACTCATTCCAAAAAAACTTGGAACGTGCGAAACATCAGAATCTTCTTACTCTTCATCCTCCAGTGTGACGATTCGGGTTTGAGCTTCTGTAGGCTTTCTGATTCCATCCAGATCCCAGAATGGCACCCTCCTTGGTAAAATAATTCGGGTTTGAGCTTCTGCAGGCTTTCTGGTTTCACCCAGATCTCAGAATGGCACATTCCTTGGTAAGACAATTCAAATCAAGGTTTCATATGATTCTTGATTTCATAATCTCAGAATAATATCAAACAAGATTCCACATTTGAAGTCTTTTTCAAAGTCTAAACACCCCTCTGATTCGCGAAAGTGTTGTCACGAGTCTCCTTTTTAAAAGAATCACAAAGAGGCGTCTAAAGGCATAGTTCAGTTCGGAGCTAACAGTTCACGACTCAAAAAAGCATGATGACTTTGATAAATCTTTCTGTAAGTGTTCACAGGTTAGTAGCCGTGGAACCGTCATCCTCCGACTAGATCGCTAACCTTCAGCTTCAGAAGATTTAGTTCCCCCCAAACCCTCCATGATAGGGGTACGCCTCCAAGGTATCTCGAGCATAGTTCGAGTCGGAGCCCAAAGCGCTCGCGACTCACCGCTTAGAGATACGGTGACCGCCTTTTCCGCGAGTGTGCGTTGGTTAGTAGCCTCGGAGCTTTCATCCTCCGGAATGGATAGCAGCCGTAGCCTCGGAAAAGATTTAGTTTTCCCCCAAACCTCCATGATAGGGATACACCTTTAAGGTATCTCGAAGCACAGTTCGAGTCGGAGCCAGAACGTTCGCGACTCGCCGCTTAGAGATACGGTGACCGCCTTTTCCGCGAGTGTGCGTTGGTTAGTAGCCTCGGAGCTTTCACCCTTCGGAATGGATAGCAGCGATAGCCTCAGAAAAGATTTAAGTTCCCCCCCCCCCAAAACCCTCCATGATAGGGATACACCTTTAAGGTATCTCGAAGCACAGTTCGAGTCGGAGCCCAGAACGCTTGCGACTCGCCGCTTAGAGATACGATGACCACCTTTTCCGCGAGCGTGCGTCAGTTAGTAGCCTCGGAGCTCCCACCCTCCGGAATGGATAGCAGCTAATAGTCTCGGGAAAGATTACCTTTCTTTACAAAGTTCTTCCTACAGGAATCTGCCACGAGATGACCTACCATACGGGTCCGAGTTCAGCCACTTCCCACCAGGTGTTCCGTAAGCGAATCCTTAGGTGTCCATTCCATTATCTCCAGATCAATCAATAACAGCTGCAGGATAGACAGGTAAGCTGCAGGTAAGTCTCTCGACTCTCCTTTTTCTCTCTCACATATCAGAAGGAGCAGGGAGAAACTTTGGACTTGAGCTTTCAAGAAGTGAATAGAGGTGGATGCCACGACTTTTCATTTTTTCAGTAGAGTCCGCTAGACATCAAGTGTCGTCCTGTCTTTGAGAGCGATCTCTCACGAGACTCCTCTCAAAGAGGGGCAGCTATTGACACTTGATTTTCAGCCATTTTATTTTTAGAAAATTTTAGCAAACCATAAAAATCAGAAAATTGAAAAATCAGCTTTAGGGACCTCAGTCTAGCCTAGAGACCCAATTTTGATCAAAAATAATTTTTTCATATTTTCAGTATTTTTGCATTTTATTTTCAAAAATTCATAAAAAATAAAAAAAGAAAAAATTACAAAATCAACTTTGGAAGCCCTAGCCTAACCTAAGGAACCAATTTTGAACAAAAAATAATTTTCCTTATTTTTTGCATTTTTAATATTTTCAGAAAATAGAAAAATACAAAAATATCAATAAAAAAATAGTATTTGTGGCCACAAAAATACGAAAAAATAGTCATATTTTTATTTTAATTTTCTCTTCATTTTGGCCAAAGAAATTTTGAAAAAATTAATCTGGAAATGGGGTTTTCTTCGTAATCTCATTTCCAAATTAATTGAAAAAATTCTAGAAATTCCATTTTAATTCTGTAATTTTCAATTTTTACATTTTTAGAGTCGTGTCATCCCCCTCTATTTTCAAAAATTAAAATCCAGTCCAAATACCCAATGAATTGTCCAATTTCGTTAAAAGGGGTCAAAATGCAATTTTTGGTTTTTTCATTTAGTCCTTAAAAAACGCTTAAAATGAAATTAAAATTTTTTAGGGACTGAATAAAAAATCAGGGCATGTCACCCTATAGTTTTTGGCCTTCTGAATCCATTGGTGACATCGATTTTTGCAAAAAAAAGGCCATTAAGAGTTTGAATTTTGCAAAATGGGTAATCGGCTCAAAATTGAAAATTCGAATTGGCATGCAATTCCTTGCAAAATTTCCTCAGAAATTCATTTTCCATAGTAATTCATACTCCTAAACTCGATTTTAGGCTCAGATTTGGTTATTTTGGGTATTTTTGGGTTATTTCTGGCAATTTTAATGGACCAGGTCAGTCGGGTCGGGTCGGATCCAACCCAATGACCCGACCAATTCATCTTCTCCCCAAAGACCCCTGGAACGAACTGAGGTGGAGAGAGGGAGAGTTTCTAACAACTCCCGAGCATTTTTCGAATATAAAAAGAGGAAGAGGAGGGAATACACAAGGGGGATTGAACATCACAGAAGGCCCAGAGAGAAGGAGAGAGAGAGAGAAAGGAGAGAGAGGGGGATACAACAAAAACGCACATACGCACAAGAGAGAGAGAGGACGATGAGCAGTGAGGAAATCTCGTCGGTCGCCATTGACAAGAACACCTGGAGCTCTGAGCTTGGCGGTAGACTCACCAAGGCGACGTTGAGCTGCGTGTTGGTTTTACGAGTTTGGTGAGCACCAGGCGAAGGTCCTGAACCGATCGGTAAGTCACCTCATCGCCGATTGTTATAAAGGCCATTAGTGAACAGCCGGTAGCTCATCCATGGCGGATTTCCATTTCGTGATCATTCTTCGAGATTCTTACTCTAGATTTGTCCTCAATCTTCGCTAATTCCAAATCTGTGTTTACATTGCATCTTCGTGACCTAAAACCCCTTGAATACCACCTGACTGCCCCGGCTTGTCCCGAGTCCTCGAACACCTTCATGGCTTTCTTGAGCTCTGTCAATTGCCAAGTAAGTTTCCCTAGCCTCTTGAGATGCTTCTTGGTTGATTATGTTAACTGGTTTGAGTAGTTTTTTGGGCGAGTTGAATGCCCGTCGGAGATTAGCTCCGGCTAGACTTGGTTCGAACTCTTCTAGGTCGTCCTTTGGTTGTAGACCTGGGGGTATGTTGATCCGGACGTCTATTAGGTTTGATCGACGTTGAAATCGCGGGATTTGGACCAGTATAAGCGTCGGAATGGCTTCCGACGAGGCACCGCGAGGGAACGCCGGTGCCGTTCGTCTTCTCCGGGGAGGGGTTGACGTGCCGATGACATGGCATACTGCGTCGGACGCCACGTCAGCAAACGGTTGCAACAGATTGTTATACTAACAACTTTGATCCAAAGGCTAGGGATTAGCCACGTGGCGTGATCTTGTAATTTCTGAGGGTTAAAAAAAAACTTTAATTCGGATTTTCATAATCATTTCCAGAAAATTAAAAATAATAGACGGCTGAGATTTACTCTTGGGATTTGATCTGGGCATAGGATTAATATTGAAGATGAACGGTGGAGATAGTGACACATGGAGGGTTCTCGGCTGTACGATTAAGTCTGAGCGAGAAATATAAAAAAAAATAGAATAAAAATTCTGGAAATTTGAAAATTCAAAAATAAATAAATAAATAAAATAATAAACTCTAAACTACGTCGTATTTGGCATGGGTTAGTTGGTCTTGAGGTTTTCGGGCCGGGTTTGACTAGTGGGCGAGGTCCCTTTGAGCCGGTCCGTATAACAAATAAAAAATAAAAAATAATAATAGAAAATCCAAAAAAAATTAAAAAAAATAGAAAATTACAGAAAATCAATAAAAACAATTACAGAAATAGAAAACTAATAAAGCCTAATGCGAAGTCGTTTTGAGTCGGGTTCAAGGTTTAGGTTTGGACCTGCGGGTCGAATGGGCCGGGTCGACCCGACCCGGTCCGGAAAATTAAAAAATAAATAATAATAATAATAATAATTACAAAACAAAATAAAAATAAAATAAAATAAATAATATAATAACCGGATGAAAATAATAATAATAAAATATACAGAATAATAAATAGTAACAAATAATAAATAAAATAAAGTAAATAAACATTAATAAAAATAAATGATAAAAAATATATAATAAAAATAAAATAAAAATCCTAAATAAATAAAATAAATAAATAAAAATGTACAAAAAAAATAAATAAATAGATAATAGGGTTTAAATAATTAAGAAAAAAAATCATAGAAATTTAGAAAAATTTGGAAAATTTGTTAGAAAAATATAGAAAATGTTTGGAAAAATAGGAAAATACGGATAATCAAAATAAAAATCCCAGAAAATATAAAAAAATGTTCCAAAAAATAGGAAAGCCCCTTAGAAAGTCTTAGAAAATTCTAAAAATATCAAGAAAAACCCAGAAAAATTCCCAAATTTGTGAAAATTATGGAAAAACCACATTCAACTGGTTTGACCTGATTTCACATTTTTGGACTTCTCGAGCCTTTCAAAATGACCATTTTACCCCTTTGGTCAATCTGACCCAAATCATTCCACATCATCCTCGAACCCATTTGAACATGTTTTCTAGGCCTTCCTAAGACTCCTAGGCCCGCTTTGACTTGTTTTTGACATGATTCCTCCTCGAATTGATCTATTGATTGCGCATTTATTTATATGATTGTGATTGATAGGATAGATACTCCTATTTGCATGAATCCATTAGACTTTCAGAGCCTACCTTACCCAATCTCGCCTGCATGAATTCTTTAGATTAGGAAAATCACTCAACATAGGTACCGAAAGGGCGTCGATAGTATATCGGCGTAACTAAGTCCCCGAATCCAAATCTCTGGTTTTCGCAGAATCGAACGATTTCTCCCAATCGCTCGATAGGGTTTCCAATCATACCATCCAAGAAATGATTGGTGGCGACTCCGATGGCATGCACACCGACGCACATGTCACCCGACCACACTAAGGTCGATCTCGATTGAAATTTTCTGACGCGATTTGGTATGGGCCTGGGAGGGCCGCGCGAAGTCCAGATTTCGAAATGGGCCTTGCAATCCATTAGCCCCCTCTGTGGGTGGGTCACGACAATTACGATATCAATTAGGTCATGCTCAAAGTAAGTCTGGTTTAAAGCTAGGCGTCCACTAACTTCTCCCTCTCACGAACCACAGCAAGGCCCGTTCATCAGCAGACTTGACGGCCTTCTTATATCGGGCAACCGCGCATTCTGCAGACTCCAGGCATTCAAACTGATCCTGATAGCGAGCTTTCATGATGAGAGTCAGGGTGACTGTTTCGTAGGGATTCCGGCAAGCTTCTAGAAAATTGATGAACAGAGTTGGGAACCGCTTGTATTCCCTCTCTAAGTAGTATCTTCGATCGAAGAGGCATTTATCTCCTTAAACAAACCGAAGATCTCGACTTCAACACTCGGATGATGGGCTATGTAAGTATAGCCTCGGCCAAGAAGGTGATAAAGTCTCTCCCATTTAAACATAACTTCAGTCGAGAAGATGTGCGTAGCAAGATTGGCCATTATCGTTGAAATGATAGAGGAGATAATCGTAGCAGACGAGTGGAACACGAAGGTGATAATCCTCTTTGAGTTAAATATTGTGTCATAGTGCCGGTCTTTGTTGGTCAAATTTCCCTATCTGCCATTCCCTTTTTGTGTTACCCTTATTGGCTCGAATCCCCTGTTAGCCTGCAATCTCGAGTCAAGCAAATCTGAAATCTTTACAAAAAAGTTTGAGGTAATGTCACCACTTTGAAAAAGAAAGAAGAAAAAGATGACCTGAGTGGGAGGCAAGGCAAACTTTAGCAGAAAAGAAGAGAGAGCTTATCTCCATTTGTAGAAGGTGAGAGAGCTCACTAGCAAATCACAGTTGAGATAAGAGGGAGAGATAATGACAGGGGCCTTTTTACCATGAAAAGAAGAAAAAAGACGAACCGAGCGAGAGATACGATAAAAAGTTGAGAAAAACAGAAATCTTGGAGGGGGAGATACAATTTTTGAAGCACGCATAAATTTTAAAAGAGGTGTCCTCCTGGTAATCTTCATCCATGTTCAGAAGAGAGTTTTAAAACATACACGGTCCCTCAGAAAAATTTAGAGAGAGTGAAAATACAAGGAAGAGTAGCAAACCTTGCGGGATCAGTAACCAGTCAAGGATGTCTTGACCCAACACGTTTGAGAGTTATTGTCACTTGCTGAATATGGGAGATGAAGAGTTTGAGACCATGTTCGGAACTAAGACCATGGAAGTTGGCCCTTCCGCCATGACGTTCAGGATCTCAATAAAGATAAGGACAACAACAACAAGAGTCAAAGGAAGCGTTACCATCGCCACATTGAGCATCAAGTTCAAAAGCTTGAAGATTTCTTGATAGAATGCCTATCCCAAATAACAGACAAAGAATGAAACTGAGCCAAGAGCTAGGGCTGGAACCTTCACAAATCAAGTTTTGGTTTCAAAATAGGTAAACCGAGTACAGACTCGACATCAGTGCCATGAAGTTGAGTTTCTAAGAGCTGAAAATAAAAAACTCCTAGCAGAACAACCGGTATAAAGAAGCTTTTGACACCGCCACCAGTCCCAACTGCAATAGCCTCCTCACCCTCGACGAAAGACAGTATCTAAGGATCGAAAATGCCCGTTGAGAGGTGAGTTAGATTAGTTCACAGCAGAATCAAGTTTTGTTAGAGGATTGTACGAGAAGACCGATCCTACGAAGTCAATATTGATGCCTTCTGAGGAAGAGATGATGTATCACCACCAAACTGATAGCATTGATGACGAGATTACCGCCATGATCAACCAGGTCAATGTTGACGAAGCACCGGGGCTGTAATGTGCATACGGAGCCTGTACTTCAAAGCCAGTTATCACGGGTCCTTCAACATCACTGATGCGCACTTGATTCGGAATGAAGCTATATGATCATGGGAGAGCCTGCAGAGGAAGCAGAACCAATCTTGTACGAGTGCATATCTTTTATTTCCTTGCGTAGGATCTTTTTACTTTTATATATGTCTGGAATTAATGTAAAGCAAGAAGTAGTAATCTTCCTTCCTCCTATTAAATGCTTGGATCCGTCATGAACCAAACTCGCGACGAATTAATTGCGACTAAAAAGTCCGCGCAGGCTCGAAGGATAACTCCGTATCGTTTCAATTTACCCTCAGTTACTCCTTCTCTAAATTGGATCCCTTCCATTCTCAGGAATTTGCAAAGTACCCGGAGAGCACAAATTCTCTTGTTGAAAAAAACTTGGGGCAAATCAAGTCGCGGATATGGCCACTAGATGAATAACTTCAAATAAGGAAATTGCAAGTAAAAAGCCCACGTGGATCAAAGATGGGTAATTTTATGTTGTTCCAATTTACCCATAATCGTCTCGAGTGTTGAATTTATTTCATTCTTAGCAGGGATTGTAAATTGCCTTGAAAAGCACCGTGATGTGGAATTGCCCGATGCAACGCAACAAGACCACGTCATCTCAAGGATTAACCCTTAAAAGAGAGCCCTCGTAGACGCTTATGGTCTCGTGGGCCTAATAGCATGGGAAATAACAGTGGTCCGAAGCGGTCCGAGTTCGATCCCCAAGGTTGGGGATGTTGTGAATGTTGTAAATAAATAAAACAATTTTTTTGCGTATTTCTTTTTGCAGAAAGAAACAAGAATACCCGACGAACAAGACCGAAATCAATACTTTGCTACAACCTTAGCTTTGATGGTGAAGCGTCCAATGTACATCGAGGGAAACTCAACCAGTGCAGCGGTAAAGGGGGCGTGCAAGGCATTCAAGATGAAGGGTAAACCAGTATCGTTTCCAGTTTATCCTTCCAATACTGGCTAACACGTCTACTTTCCTTTCTGACAGGAAATGTTTACACTAACATGTCGATGGAGACAATCCCAAGGGCCAAAATTATGATTATCTGATGAGATCCATTCTGATGAAAATGAGGCAAATTGATGGCAAACCCTAAATTGAAAAGGAGAGTATGTCTTCTTTAACTCATTTGGTTTCAAGGATAACCTTTCTACTTTATTCCTTGCAGGGGCATTTGACCGACGACCATGACGGTTGTCAACATTAGACAAGCCCAAATACTTTGAATCTTCACTCGATTCCTTTACCCATACATTTCATTGTGCAAGGGCAAAGTTAGAGATAAGGCACTCCTTGACTTAACGAGTATACTCCCCAATGTGTTTGATCTGCTCATATGTCTAGGGGCAATTCAAATTCTCCCATTCTTGAGAATTTTCTTCCATACTTGCACATTCTGTAAACACGCGTGATGCTAAAAATTGCCTCATCTGCATTGTGTTTACACATTCCATGATTTATGCATGACTATTCTACATGTTTAATTTATCAATTCTCACTTGGAGCATAAACTACACATGATGCATCGAATATGTAGAATGGGGCATGATAGGATGATGAAAGGCAAGCCATTTCCACACACATCCTACATTTTAATCCACAGTGAGTCATGTACTAAATAAGTTCCGCATTCTCCAAGGCAATGGGTTTTCTTGCAAAAGGTACGATAGCCGAAGGGAAGGAGATGATCATTTCTCTATCTTAAACACTACAGGTGATGATTGACAACCTATTTGAGCAACGATTTCATTTCATAACCCCTGTCAAGAACCAACCCACATTGGGGCCAAATAGAGGTAGTCTCGGTAATAGCACGAGGTAAATGGTTAGAAATTTTCTTGCTCGGACTAACATAAATTTTCGAGTGTTTTTTGGCTTTAAACCTCATATGGTAATTCAAATGCCTTAGGACGACGAAAAGCATTTGTTTCTCTATCCGATACACTTTTATCCTTTGCATCGCCCAATTAAGCATGTATATTTGTATCTTAAAACCCTGTTGGCAATCATTGCTCATTCCAAGATGAAGAAGGCGCCACCTCAAAGCAGAAGAACTCAAAAGAAGTAGGTCTACATAGAGTTCCCGAGCCAACTCTTCAAGTATGCTAGATCTTTGATGTGTGTGTATATGGCACAATCCTTGGAAGATCTTATAAAAACAAAAAGGTCTCGGGCATGAAAAAAGCAAAGCGCCAGTCAAAAGCAAGGTCAATGCCCATTCAAATCAATGCTCATTGAATTTTACATGTACATTCTGTAAACTTAGTGACAACATACGGTCTCCTTTTACAAATTCCGAATGGGATCTGGTTGCGAAAGAAAACTCTTCGAAGGAGTCAGATTGTAAAATATACATAGTTGAAGTTTATACCATTCGGGAGCGACGACAGCATCAGTAGAAGCTGACACCATTCTGATACAACAATGGTGTTCTTTGAAGACAGTTTCAGAAGATCGAGATTGGTGATAAAGATGCAATGATCACCAATGTCAAACCCACCTCATATACTTTCTAGGATAAAATAAGCCTTTCACTTCCTTAGTCCCCAATCCTAACCTACATTACAACCCGTGAAAGTCTTTTCTGATTAAGGCGCTTGAGTTAATGTAGAGTTGAATAATTTTAAGCATCGCTCGAAAAGGTACGAGCAAGATTATTTCTCTCTTATTTTTGTAGGGTTCTCGGCTTGTAAACCCAAAGCAGATGATGAAGACTTTTTTGTCAATAGCCTTGGTTCGAAAGAGTCCCTTTTGGTAAACCTTTGACCTAGTCTACATTATAGTCCTAATCAAGACCTCCAGATCGTCTTGAGCGTACCAATTGCGAGATTACTCATATCCTTGCAGAATGCGATGATGGTAAAATTCAATGATCTCTTTTCAATCTTGCAATAACGATAAACAGCCTTTCTCGAGAGTGAGGGAAAGCCCTTTCGGACTGAAGTCCCACATTCAGATTACATTCGAGGTGTTCATACTATGATAATCTCCTTGAACAGAATTGGTAATGCAAACTTGATAGAGTAGTTGTACATAATCCATATCTTGATTGATTGCATCATTAATTATTATACAGACTGCTTCTAATTATTGTAAACTTAGTTGAATAGTTTTGCATGAGCCAATGAACTCATTGATGAAAATGCTTACACATGTTACCTCCGACACTATCTGATAAGAAATACATTCTCGATGTTCGAGTTACCTTCCAAGTTCTCGAAATTCATTTAGTGATTATTGAATAAACAAGCCTAGTTGTTGAGAAACCATCAGGCGTTTCTTCCAAATCCTTAGGTAAGTATATCTTCAACCTGAACCTTTCAAGAGAATGAATTCTGACGATTGTCTGGGTGCTCGATTCCATTGCGGCATATACAGTTATCCACCTTCTTCAATGAAGCATGATTCGTCTCGAAAATATAAATGTTCGGCATATTTTGATCTCTGCCTCTTTGGTTTATCCTAAAGCAAAAAGAGAATATAATTTGGGTTTAAGCTTTGTAGGATTTTTGGTCTCCCCAGATCTCAGAATGGCACCCTTCATGGTAAGATAATCTTTTATGAGCTTCTACAAGATTTTTGGTCTCCCAAGCTCCTAGATTGGCACCCAAAAATCATGTTTTCAGTCAATACCTGTTCTATCTACCCAAAAAGGTGACATTTAGGCAATCATTGGTGACTTCTAATACAGAATGATCAATTCCCAGGTCCTGAGTTGTAGGCACTACATAGACGAGCCCTTTTTGCAGGCTATGCTGTTTCTAGAGCCCTTCCATTGGAAATCCCAATATGGAACGGTCCGCTTTCAAAAAGTCCTTCTTATAGGTACAAAGTCCTTCTTACAACCACTCATTCGCCAGATCCCACATCGGGTGAACCATTTTCGAAAAGTCCTTCCTACAAGCACAAAGTTCTTCTTATAGGCATTTTCTTTGGTGAACCCGACATTAGATAAACCGCTCAGTAGAATCTTTTCATCAGAATTCTAACATGGTATGACCCACCATACGGGTCAAAATATGGGCAAATCCTTTAATAAGGAAAGATCACCACTAGAGTTCTTTCATTAGGAACTCTACCATGGGGTGACCTATCACACATGTCAAATCTCAACCAATTTCAATTATTAGGATCCTTTAACCAGGAATTCCATCATGGTACAACCCACCATACGGGTCAAAATGCAAGCAAATCCTCTAAATAAGATAGATCACTACTAGAGTCCTTTCATGAGGAACTCTACTATGGGTTGACCTACCATACGGATCAAAGCTTAACCTTCCCGGAGTATCTTTAGAATGAATCTTTGGGTGTCTTTTCAAAGTGCATTCATGTCAGGCAACAGCTATACGTCGGGTAGGTAAGTGCCAGGTAAGCTCTCCACTCTATCTCTCCTTCACTTCATAAGACTCCTCAAACCCGGTCTGAATCAGAATTTACATAGAGAGGTATTGGAGATCAAATGTCACAACTCTTCTTATTTCCCTAGGTTGAGTCGATTAGGATTCAGGTATCATCTCGTCTTTGAAATGAATCTCTACCGAGCTCCCTTTCAAAGAGGGGCAACTGTTAACACTTGGCCATAAAAATTAATAGAAAATCCATAAAAATTCATGAAATTAAAAAAATCAACTTTGGGGACCTTGGCGAAGCCTAGGGAACCAATTTTGACAAAAAATAATTTTTTATATTTCTAGTATTTTTCAGCATTTTTATTTTCGAAAATTCATAAAAATCAATAAAAAATTAGAAAATTGAAAAATCAACTTTAGAAGCCTTGGCCAAGCCTAGGCAACCATTTTTGAAAAAAAATTTTTTCATATTTTTTGCTTCTTTTTATATTTTTCAGAAATTTAGAAAATATCTTAAAAAATAGAATTTGAGGCCACAAAAATATGAAAAAGTAGTTAATATTTTTATTTTTATTTTTTCTTCATTTTGGTTGAAGAAAATCTGCAAAAATTAATTTGGGATCAAAATTACATTGTTAATCTCATTTTTAGATTAATTAAAAAAATTAATTACAGAAATTTCATTTTAGTTCTGTAATTTTCGATTTTTTATTTCTGGAGTCGTGACATTATCCTCTAATAGTCCAAATTTTTTCAAAGGCCTGATAGTGCATTTTTTCGTTGTTGCGTTCGGTTCTCCGAATTCAATTTATCGTTTGACAGGATCCATGCACATCTAACTGGACGAGAGTTATATGCTTTGATACCATTGGCACTGATGGTCATACACGACTTATGCTACTTCATGACTCACGTAATGATGATGGAGTCAAGAATTTTTTCCTAGAGGTTCACGAGCCTTATATTAAGATAATTCTGAACCCACTCTATTTGCCTGGTTCCCGCATTACATCTTCACATTTTGATACAAAGGTCCGTGCTCTTTCAAGAAAATACTTATAAAAGCCACTTTTTGGGGGCAAGTCGGTCATGGGACAGTGATGAGCATGCAAGAGTTAACCACTAAAGACTGGTGAACTCCCAACAGGCCATCATCAAGAGAATGATACACGGCCATTCTCGGTCAAGAAAAAAAGGAGAGTCGAAAAAGAAGGGAATGATGAAAGGTGGACTAAGCAAAAGACAGGGGAGGTTATTCAAGGAGAAGATGGAATTTCGTGGGAAACACATGGTGCACTCTGCATGATAAAGATTGACAGAAGTGGCAAGGAAACAATAGTATTTGATTTGTGCTGTGCTGCCACAAGTGTTAATATTAAACTTCAAAAGTTCACCAAAAGGAGAACGTCATGATGAAACACAAAAAAAGGGGTGTTGACAGACTAAGAAAAGGGACAGATAGTGGAGTCATGTAGGGGCTTCTGAGGAAGTCTAAAAAGATGGTGAGCTGGATGCTTCATAGAGAGAAAAACAAAAAAAAAAGGGAGAAGTGGGAGGTCCTGCACTCGGCTGGTTTTAGGTCATGCGGCAGGAGCAAAAGAAGGGTCTGCCTTCCCTCATCTCTAAAAGCTGATTGAAAATGCTATGATGAGTGGTAATATCGACCGAGGCTTGATCAAAGTGGTTCTCGGGTTGAGATCAAAGACCCAAAAAAAAAAGCGTCATGTTTCAAGTCAGTTACCTTATCCACGTAGAACAGATTAAGCCCTAGCCCCAATCTCTGAGATCTGCTCAATCTCTGTTGGGTCCATGGAAAATGATGACAGTTCAGGCTACTTCCCTTATAGTGCCGAGGATGGAATGATCGTGATTGGTGAGTCGCTTAAGCTTCCTTTTGCTCTGTGGAAGGAATTGTCCAAGAGAAGAAGCAGCAGTGATGGTTTACAGAGGAACTGCTTGGAGTTTTCATTATATGAGTCCCTAAAGAATGGGGCCGTGAAAGGTTAACAGTTGGGATCTGCTATGATAAACCTTGAAGATTATGGGGTTATTCGAGAGACTACAAATGCTAGCATTCCTATGAGCTGTAAGAAGGGTTTGAAAATGTGGCACAACCTATGCTTTACAGTTTACATTAGCATTCAGCCATGTTATGTGGATAGCTCCAGCTCTTCACCAAAGAGCGGACTTTTAGACAAAGTATCTCTTGAAAAGCCTAGAAACAGATCTATTTCGACTTAGAGCAATGAAGGGATAAATGGCCAGCCCTTCCAAGGTCCACTCATGTCAGTAACAGGGCCTTCTTTCAACTTTGAGACAATACCAAAGTAAAGTCGATGGAATCCTATGCTCAGCACTACAAATCGAAGTCATTATAGGAGCCTTAATGCCGGTAAACACACATGTTCTCCCTCCAAGAATGGACCCACTTAGGGAATCTCCTTTTGGAAAAGAGGATGGAGAGCGATTGTGGGAGCACTAGAGAAGGAAAAGGAGAAAGGGGATCCAAGGTAATCATGGGGGGCAAGCGAAAACATGGGTAGAGAAGAAGTGGATGAGTGAGGGGAGAATAAAAAAGAGAGAGACACCATTATGAGGAGGACGATGAACAAAAGGGGGCAGACATTCAAAGTCAACAAGGAGGAATGATGGCAATGAGTAGAGGAGGCTCGGCAAAAGAAAAAAATAAAGGGAATTGGCAACATGGAGAAAAAAGGGAGCATAGAGAGGGGAAGAAGGAGGAGGGAGCCCTGAGCAGACATGGGTGCACCACCACCCGTCAAGAGTGTTCGGTGATCTCACTGATATCAAGAAGCATTTCTACCGAAAGCACGGCGAGAAGAAGTGGAAGCGCGACAAGTGTTCGAAGAAGTACACCATACAGTCCGATGGGAAGGCCCATTCCAAAATTGGGGCACCAGAGAGTATAAATGTGACTGTGAGACTCTGTTTTCAAGGAGGGATAGCTTCATCACCCACAAGGCTTTCTGTGATGCTTTAGCTGAGGAGAACACGAAGACTCAGACTCGGGGTCAAGGCTCGGCTCTAGTTAAGTCGAACTCGAAGGCTAATCTGAAAGTCCAGAACCCTGCCGCGCCTCCTCCTCCTCCTCAAGCATCTACTCCACCAGCTATACAGTCTTCGTCTGCTGTGTTGTCCAAGAACTTACAATGGAACGCTAGTAACATGAAGCACGAAAATGCCTCTGTTGAAGCTGGACTTGGGCTAGGGTTTCCTTGTAATGGGGGTTCAGGTCTGAAGGAACTAATGATGGGGGCTCTAACTAGGTTTGGCCCGAAGCATCCTACTTTAAATTTTCTCGGATTGGGGATGGCAGCTGGCAGCAACACGAGTAGTGGTTTCTCAGGTCTTATGACCTCTATAGGTGGTGATCTTGACATGGCGGCAGTGGCAGCATCGTTCAACAGTGGAGACTTTGTTGGCAAGGACATTGGACATAGCTCGTGAACATGATGAGAAGTGGCGAGGAATTAGTATGTACAGGTGCATATCATCCTTAAAGAATAGATGTTGCATAGGAAACCACCAAAGAACCATCGAGAAAATGCTTTCCTTGAATGGAAAGAATAGATGTTGGCAACGTCACCATCGGCCTGGTCTATCTCTCCCTTGTGAAGGTGTTTTGGCATGTCGCGAAGTGGAGATCCACCGACGAGTTCGAGATCATCCCGTACGTGTTCAAGCCTTTGAACGCCTACTTCTGGACTTACTATGGGATCGTGAAGCCTGATAGCATCATGGTCACGACCTTCAACGGCTTCGAGGTCATCCTCGAGATCACCTTCGTCACCATCTCCCTCCTCCACATCTCTTTGCCTCTGTCAACCTTAATCGCAATCTCGAAGGCTATGAAGGTTTTTTTACTATGTGGTGTTCGGGGCTGTCGGCGCCGTCGTCGCGGCCCTCGAGCTCAGCAAGAACAACAAGGATCGTATCAACACGACCTCCGTTTTCAATTCCTTCAAGAACAATTGACTCCTCGTTTACTCTCTCATGATGGCTGGTGATTTGTTGCAGGGCCTCTATGTATACTACCTTTACAGTCAGTATGGGTACGGAAAAAGAGACATAGGATAACTCTTTATCGCTGGTTTTGGCTCCTTTATGTTGTTTGGGACCATTGTTGGATCCCTGGCAAGTAAATAGAGTCGGAAGAAGGCATGTGTGACTTATTGCATCACTTACATATTGAGCTGTATCACCAAGCATTCTCCTTACTACAAAGTTCTGAATTTGGGCTGTGTGTTAAGATGTATTGCCACTTCTTTATTGTTCTCAGCATTTGAGTCCTGGCTTGTTGCTGAACACGATAAGAGGTGTTTTGATCAACAATGGCTATCTATATGGCTTGTTACTTGTTGATACACTTTCTCTTGGGCTTGTGGCACCCTTCGATGCTGCTTCATGCTTTTTAGCTATCGATATGGCAATTATTTTTATCTTCGTGGGCTCAGAATTATGGAGATCCTTCAGAGAATAAAGACTTACTCACTCAATTCAAAGGGGCAGCTACAATCATTGCTTCAAATGAGAAAATTGCTTCGTTGGGTGCGATCCAGTCACTTTTTAAAGGTTCGATGTATACATTCGTATTTCTGTGGACGCCTGCTTTGAGCCCAAATAATGAGGACATTCCTTGCGGTTTCATTTTTTGCTACCTTCATGTTGGCTTCCATGCTGGGTAGCTCTCTTGCCTCCTGATTGATGGCCCGCGTACCACCCAGAGTTGAAAATTACATGCAGATTGTTTTTGTTATATCTGCTATCGCTCTCCTGCTTCCCATACAAACCACTATGGTGGTGACACCTTCTAAGGGCAACGATGGAGGTATTTCATTTTTAGGTTGTATCCAGCTTCTTGGATTTTTGCACTTTTGAGTCTTGTGTAGGCATTTTCTGGCCATCCATCATGAAGATGAGGTCCCATGTATATCCCAGAGGAGGCCAAAAGCACCATCATGAATTTCTTTCGGATTCCTCTTAATATCTTTGTCTGCATTGTGCTGTACAATGTTGATGCTTTCCCCATCACTATGACGTTTGGGGTGTGCTCTATTTTCCTCTTTGTGACTTCCCCCTTGCAGAGGCGGCTCTTGGTCATTGCAGATATGCCAAAAACAGAAGAAGAAAGTGAGAAAAGGGTAATCTCTCCCTCTGGATCTTTGACTGGCACTCTCTCTCGGCTATTTTGTGCATCGTTCTGGTTGAAAACCACATGGACCAAAAATCGCTTGAATCTCCCCGGACTTATGATTTGTGGCCACCAAGTGAGCATTTTTTCCGTGATCTAAACTGCACAGGTAAGTAGTCTATTCTTCTTGCTGTAGTATTGTTTCATCAAATGAAAAATAAAAATAAAAATTTCCAAATTAGCAAAGAAAGGTTAAATTTGGGTCTGATTTGGCTTTGGGCTGCATGCGAGCTTATCTAATCAGAGTTGGGCTTGAAGATTAGGCCCGTTAGAGAAAGAGAAAAAATGGCTAAATGAATAGATTTTGGGTCAGGCCAATAGGTGTCCCCTTTCTTAGACCAACTTGGGCCCTTAAGGCCCGATTTGGATCCTAGCGGAATGGGCCGGGTCGAGCCTTGGTAAAAAAATAATTAAAAAAAGAAAAAGAAAGAATTAAAAAAAAATTCGAAACAAAAAAAATGGAAAAATTCTAAAACCTCCAAAAATTTCCAATAAAAATCTCAAAAATTAGGAAACGAGTCGTTTCAACCGGCCAATCCTATTTTTGTCGGTTTTACCCTTTCGATCTTTTCGAAATGACGATTTTGCCCCATATGGGAAAATTGTCTCGAAAAAGTCCAGAAAATTCAGAAAAATCCCAAAAACTAGGAAACAGACCTTTCTGACTGGCCAATCCTATTTTTTATGATTTCCCTTCCTGATCTTTTTAAAATGACAATTTTGCCTCTTATAAGCAAATTGTCTTAAAAAATTTCAGAAATTTCAAAAAAAACCCAAAAATTACGAAACAGGCCATTTCGACTGGCCAATCCTATTTTTGATGATTTCCCTTCCTAATCTTTTAAAATGATGGTTTTGTCCCTTATAGGCAAATTGTCTCGAAAAAATTTCGAAAAATTCTCAAAAATTGTGGAGAATAGGAAATGGCAACATTCAACTAGTTTGACCTATTTCTACTTCCCGAACCTTGAAAAATAACCATTTTGCCCTTCTAGTCAGTTTGACTCAAACATTTTTGAATCACCCCAAAAATGATTTCCATGAAATTAAGGTACCGAAAGCGCATTAGTTTTAATTAACTAGTGTAACCAAGTTCCCAAACTCATAATCTATGATTCGTAGAAGTAATTTAGCTCTCCTGCTAATTTACTTAGGTTTATAGTCGACCTACCAAAAATGATTAGTGGCGACTCCAAATCCTAAAATCATTTGAACATAAAACCAAAGTTGCAATTCGGTACGGCTGGGGAGAGTCCGTATTAGGTTAGTCAATCTAATTAACCTGATAATCCGTTCACCTGATTGAAATTCTTTCGGGTCGCGACGGGGTTGCAATACACTAGTAAACTGTCTCACAAGTTATAAACAATATACGAGCTGATCTTTCACATGATAGATCATACTATCTTGATATAACCTCACTACTTAGAAAATGTACACTTGATTTGCACAATTATAAGGCTACAAATGATCACAAGATATTTCTCAATTAAGGCTTTTAAACTAAAACCGCTTCTAGAGCACTTTGGATATTTAATCCCTTCGAATGGTTGATTCTTCCTTCGCCCTTCACAAGCTCCTCTTGTTAAAGCCTTCAGCATAGTAGCCATTTGAACCACTTCAAAGAAGCAAAAGAACCATTTGAGATGGATAGAACACCTTGTCCTTACGCTAGAGTAGCTTTCCTTTAAGTCAAATTGGACTTACCTAGAATAAACACTAACGCACTATTTCTCACAAACAAGTTACTGGTGTACTCTGACAGAGCAATTGTACTGTTTTCGAGATAGAAATCTCCATGTTGGCTTTTCCCAATGAGCTTTGGTTACTTCAACCCATTTTTTCAAACAGCACCACGTTTAGAGTTTATATAGCTCATTTTATATGATCTTTCAAAATCCGATATCAAATAGTTGGTGACCAAATCTCTTAAGATCCTCAACGGCTGTTTTTACCAAAACACTTCAGACACCACTTGATGCTTAGTCAATAGGTAACAAGTGATCCTTAACTGCATATATCAAACATCTGCATTCCAAAGGTAAATCAAATACCAAACAATAGTTTGAAATTCATCAAAATATTTTATGAGATGTTTCTCCAACACGTGGTACCTCACTACTTTATTCATCATAGAGAGGTATCTTTGGACGAATTCATAGTTTTAACAAACCCCCGATTATGATACCAATTATCAATCCCTAATACCTTATGGACATGGATACCCTTGATGGTGAGGTTGAAAATCTGAAGTCTGACGTGAATAGGACCCTAAAACCCCAATCGGTTACTGGACCTGAGAGCAAGAAGATGATCTAGACCATTTTTGGAGAAGGTTTCTTTTGGAAGTAGCACTAACCCCCAACTGTGACCCTGTATCTTTCTGACGATCGATGGAAGTGGCCCTAAGATAGGGTTTGTAGATACTTAACGGTAGATAAATAAAATGAGCTTTTACCGTATGATGGTTGTTGATTTTCCTTCTATCTATCCGTGTCTTTATATTATTGTCTAGGGAGGTAGAACGTTCTGCATGCTTAATTGAAAGATAAAATGAATGGGTCAGGGACGTGCTTGTGATGTTATTTTGAGGTAGTGTACTGAGGCGCTAAGTTCGAATAGAGTGCTAATTCACTTGGGGTGACCTAAACATGTAGGCTATGTAATGCCCCCTAATTAGTTCTAAATAATTAAGAGATAGACAAAATGGATTAGAAAACTGACTTATGCGAAATAAAGTAGCGGATGATTTGGATTAAAAGTCATTGAATTAGTATTGGCCAAAAAAATGATGACGACTAAGACATAGTAATTGGGGTCTGACTCATTTTCAAGACCCCGACCCTTTACCTAAAGCTTAGTTTAAATGAACTTAACCTATCAAACTTATTGAAGAATTACAATCCACTCCAACTTGAGAAAATGGGCGGCGTCAAAGGCTCGGTCGCATGAGACTGGCCCAATGCAATTAGGAAGGCTAGCTTTTTTTATTTTCGCGCTTAGCCAAGCTTTAGGCCCACTGCATAGGCCCTAATGCCATCCCACCAGCAATAGACGTGAGCCATTTTAGCATGATTGAAGTCCAACTAGCCAATAAGCAACAGACCCATTTTCTTTTCCCAAGCCCCTCGGTGGTAGGGGTGTCAAAACCGAACCGAAAAACCGAACCAAACCACTAACCGAACCAAACCGAACCGAAAATTCCATGCATTTTGGTTCGGTTCGGGTTTCGGTTTGAATAATGAAACAAAAATAATTCTTTTTTTTCGGTTTGGGATTCTTGGGCTTGATTTGGTTCGGTATTCCGATAACCAAATTGGCCCATCTTCTTTCTCGTCAAAGCCCATCTTCTTTTCATGACACCCCCTCTCAAGAGAGCGCCCGAGAAAGAGAACCCTAATTGTTTGCGTCAATCTTCTCTTCCACGGGCTGCGGCTGCTCAATCGTCTCCATTCCACGACTACAGTTGCTCAATCGGCTGCTCAATCATCTCCGTTCCACGGCTGCGGCTGCTCAATCATCTTCGTTCCACGGCTACGGCTGCTAGACTCTTCTCCGTTCCACGACCTACTACGCGCGGCTGCTCAATCGCCTCACGATCCGCTCAATGGACGACTCCTCGGCTACTTCGGCTCCTTCAAAAGTTGGGACCCAAACAGAAGACACTGTGAGTGCCGACTCTGTGATTACTTCATTTTTCTTTGTATTCTTTCTGGGTTTTGTGAATAGCTTTTTGAACGGCAGTTCCATAAATAGCTAATCCTTAAATTTGCACGTTCCTTGTGGGGTTATGCCGAGAGAACTTTTCACCCTTTAAGCTTCTCAACTTGAATTCATCCTCTTGGTACATTTTCATGGGCATGGGTTCGATTCACCGCATAGGAGTGAGCCTTATCTTCTGATTTTCTGTAATTTTCCTTCTGAGAAAGCCAGATCCAGAAAGCTTTAGTGTGTTTTAATGGCTTTTCTTTGCTTTTCTTTTTTCAAACATTTTGGTGGAAGTATTTGCTTGGTAGTTATGTTGAGAGTACATGCTAGTGTCTTTTTTAAAGTCCAGCACTAAGACAAAGAACCAAGATATTGTTTCAGTCCATTTATGGTTCATTTTATCACGAGAAAAAGGATTATTCTAGCTTATAGCACATGACTTGTGTTGTTGTTCGTAGGCTTGTAGTCGGTCCAGAAGTTCTGGGGACCATTAGAAACATCATATGATACGTAATTAGAGGTAATCCGCATTCACAAACACATGATGCATGTCGTAGTCCATTTTTTTTCTTCAGATGTTTCCCAAATTGAGAAGTGCAAGTATCTTATCTGCTGAGTGAACCTATTTTAAAAAAAAAATAGAATGTGTGTGTTTATATATATCTAAGATAAGGATGTATCAACAGGAAAAGGTTGGTGCTCTACAAACCACAAGCATGACATTTTACTTTTTACATGCTAGTAAGATAGTAATAAGCAGCCAAATAAGCTAGAAAACCATATTGACACAATTTTCGAAGCAAGGAACCGATATATGATGAACAAATCTATAAATATCAGCCACTGGATAGTTCAGATGATTGAAACATCAAAGAGCTTTGCTTATATAGCAAAGTTGAGAAACTCTTTGGTAGCTCGTGGCTGGGTTGGGTGACATAAGTGTTGGATGCTGCCAAATATGTTGAGCAAAGAAATTAATTGCATTAGTGACAATGTGCCATTTGAATTGTACAGGCTACTAATTACAAACAACATGAGATGGACTTTGTTGTAGACCTATCACGTGATAGTTGACCTAGAGCCATGATATATTGTGACAACAATCTCTCTGAATGACTGCAAGAAAACCAATGCTTTGAAAACTGACTTTTGACAGCAGTGCATCTACTGTTCTGCTTTGTTTGATCTTTCAAATGACATATGTTATGTGAACATAAGTGTAAGTACCTTGACTTCGTCTCCCTTAATTTCTTATTCTGTTACATAACTTGGCACTTTTGATAAGTCAGCCATTAGATTGTGCATAGGGCTTCTGGCGAGACAGCAACTTTAGACTTTTCCAGGGGAGGGGGTTGGAGTCCTTGTTAGTTTTTATGACGACGCCCTTGCTGTTAACACGAAATGAATCAGAACTGGGTATTGATTGATGAACTTGGAGATTGGTACTTGTTCAACCATATTCTCATTGAGTTTTGAGAGGAAATTTCAAGAATGATGGTAGTTGTGTAGATACCTAGTAATCCTTCATGTCTTTAACTTTCTGTTAGTTTCTTTCTATTAATTGGAACAAAGTGAGTCCTCTGTTTGTCTGCTTGCTGCTGTGACAGTGATGTATATCTTTTATAGCAAGAAGGGATGGATAATGCACTAATTCTAGTTTCAAGTTTAGCTGTGCATGCATTATGGTTCTTCCGTCAACAGGTTTGGTTTTCAACTTCGGTGTCTTGTGTCTCTGTCTGATTGCTTATTCTGCTTTTGACTTTTTATACTTCACCTTCTAATGTTGGCCAAGAAGTTCTCTAGAGGATTGTTCTCTGCCCTTGCTGCTCCTGCACTCACTTCACCTGTTCACACATGGATTGCAAGTTCTCACAACATCATCTACCAATAAAAACTGTAACCCATCCAAAATAGGACTCTCAACCTTTCACAATCCTAAAGCACCCAAAAGTTCCTGAACGAGCACGTCGTCGAAACACA
Source organism: Psidium friedrichsthalianum (assembly GCA_019149425.1). Classification (NCBI taxonomy): domain Eukaryota; kingdom Viridiplantae; phylum Streptophyta; class Magnoliopsida; order Myrtales; family Myrtaceae; genus Psidium; species Psidium friedrichsthalianum. The sequence goes on from JAGVVM010019434.1 coordinate 23,582, forward strand.
GCTATACATAATTTGAGACATTGAAGCAGAAGATCCGTTTCCATGAATCCTCTATATGTCATTGCTATTCAGAGTCGTAAGGCCCAGTTTTTTATTGTAGAAATTACTGTTATAGGTGGTGTGAAGCAGCATATGTCCGCACAGAAAATGGAAACAGAGAGAAAGGGAGGGAGGGAGGGAGAGAGAGAGAATTTGGAAGAGGGATAAAAATGGTTTGTAGTTTGTAACTGACAAGAGTCCTTTAGTTGATGTCAGACTTCTTATCTGTGATTCTGTAGCTTCTAGGTATCTGTTTTGTCCACCATTTGTTTGCTCCGTACAATGACAATGAATTTAACTTGGTGCTCTGTTTCTTTTCTGCTTATCGCTGAGTTTACATTAGCTTTTGGGTATATGTTTTGTCCACTATTTAAGCAAAAATGTCTGCTAATCATGGTATTGGAATTGTTGCTGGTTAATAGATGTGTTCAAACAAAAGAGGACAAGATCTGCTGCGTGGGAACACTTTAAAAGGACAAATGATAACCAAGATAAAGTTGAATGTATATATTGTGGGGCACTCATTGGCTGTTCTAGTGGTCAAGGAACTAGTGGGATGCATAATCATTTAGCTAGATGCAAGGAATATCCATATGCAAATGTGGAGAAAAGGCAAAAAAGTTCGTCGGATAAAATTGTTGGGGTCGGTAGTTCTAGTTTATCTGGACCATGGAAACTTGACCAAGATGCTGGTCGAAAAGATCTAGCAGCTATGTTCATTATCGGTGAATTACCTTTCAAGTTTGTGGAAAATGAGGGATTTCGGCGATTTGTGAGTAGAATCCAGCCAAAGTTTTTAATCCCCTCAAGAAACACATTGAGGCAAGACTGTTATAAGTTATACTTGGAGGAAAGAGACAAATTGAAGAAATATTTCTCCGATACATCTCCAAGAGTCTGTCTCACAACAGGCACATGGACCTCTTGTCAAAATTTAAGTTACATGTGTCTCACCGCTCATTTTGTAGACGCTGATTGGAAGTTGCAAAAGAAAATTTTGAATTTTTGTCAAATCTCTGGACATTCTGGTGAGATCATAGGAAAGCAGTAGTTGAGAGATGCTTGACTAGTTGGGGGATTAAAAGCATTTTTTCCATCACTGTGGATAATGCAAGCTCAAATGACTTGGGAGTTCAATATTTGAAAAGAGACTTAACTATTGGAATTCTTTAATATTGGCAGGTGAGTTACTCCATGTGAGATGTTGTGCACATATACTAAGTTTGATTGTGAGAGGGGTTAAAAGGATATAGATGATTCAATTGTTAGAATACGCTCGGCTGTGCGTTATGTGGGTCGTCCCCTTCGAGGATGCAAAGGTTTAAAAAGTGCATTGAGGTAGAGAATATCTAGTCTAAGAGTCTTGTATGTTTGGATGTAGAAACTCGTTGGAACTCAACCTATATGATGTTGGAAGCGGCTTTGAAGTTTCAAAAAGCATTTGTCTTGTTAGAAATTGGTGATGATAGCAAATTTGTTGAAGAGCTTTCCAAGATGAGAGGGTTGCCTACTTGTGATGATTGGGAAT
>JAGVVM010019436.1:0-15305 GCA_019149425.1 Psidium friedrichsthalianum
TTCAGAGTTTCCCAACTTGAGAAGTGCACGTATCTTATCTGCTGAGTGAACATATTTTAAAAAAAAAAATATGAATGTTGGTGTTTATATATATCTAAGATAAGGATGTATCAACAGGAAAAGGTTGGTGCTCTACAAACCACAAGCATGACCTTTTACTTTTTACATGCTAGTAAGATAGTAATAGCAGCCAAATAAGCTAGAAAACCATATTGACACAATTTTCGAAGCAAGGAACCGATATATGATGAACAAATCTATAAAATATCAGCCACTGGATAGTTCAGATGACTGAAACATCAAAGAGCTTTGCTTATATAGCAAAGTTGAGAAACTCTTGGTAGCTCGTGGCTGGGTTGGGTGACATAAGTGTTGGATGCTGCCAAATATGTTGAGCAAAGAAATTAATTGCATTAGTGACAATGTGCCATTTGAATTGTACAGGCTACTCATTACAAACAACATGAGATGGACTTTGTTGTAGACCTATCACGTGATAGTTGACTTAGAGCCATGATATATTATGACAATAATCTCTCTGAATGACTACAAGTAAAACCAATGCTTTGAAAACTCGACTTTTGACAGCAGTGCATCTACTGTTCTGCTTTGTTTGATCTTTCAAATGACATATGTTATGTGAACATAAGTGTAAGTACCTTGACTTCGTCTCCCTTAATTTCTTATTCTGTTACATAACTTGGCACTTTTGATAAGTCAGCCATTAGATTGTGCATAGGGCTTCTGGCGAGACAGCAACTTTAGACTTTTCCAAGGGAGGGGGTTGGAGTCCTTGTTAGTTTTTATGACGACGCCCTTGCTGTAACACGAATGAATCAGAACTGGGTATTGATTGATGAACTTGGAGATTGGTACTTGTTCAACCATATTCTCATTGAGATTTTGAGAGGAAATTTCAAGAATGATGGTAGTTGTGTAGATACCTAGTAATCCTTCATGTCTTTAACTTTCTGTTAGTTTCTTTCTATTAATTTGGAACAAAGTGAGTCCTCTGTTTTGTCTGCTTGCTGCTGTGACAGTGATGTATATCTTTTATAGCAAGAAGGGATGGATAATGCACTAATTCTAGTTTCAAGTTTAGCTGTGCATGCATTATGGTTCTTCCTCAACAGGTTTGGTTTTCAACTTCGGTGTCTTGTGTCTCTGTCTGATTGCTTATTCTGCTTTTGACTTTTTATACTTCACCTTCTAATGTTGGCCAAGAAGTTCTCTAGAGGATTGTTCTCTACCCTTGCTGCTCCTGCACTCACTTCACCTGTTCACACATGGATTGCAAGTTCTCACAACATCATCCCAATAAAAACTGTAACCCATCCAAAATAGGACTCTCAACCTTTCACAATCCTAAAGCACCCAAAAGTTCCTGAACGAGCACGTCGTCGAAACACAGCTATACATACATTTGAGACATTGAAGCAGAAGATCCGTTTCCATGAATCCTCTGTATGTCATTGCTATTCAGAGTCGTAAGGCCCAGTTTTTATTGTAGAAATTACTGTTATAGGTGGTGTGAAGCAGCATATGTCCGCACAGAAATGGAAACAGAGAGAAAGGGAGGGAGGGAGGGAGAGAGAGAGAATTTGGAAGAGGGATAAAAATGGTTTGTAGTTTGTAACTGACAAGAGTCCTTTAGTTGATGTCAGACTTCTTATCTGTGATTCTGTAGCTTCTAGGTATCTGTTTTGTCCACCATTTGTTTGCTGCCGTACAATGACAATGAATTTAACTTGGTGCTCTGTTTCTTTTCTGCTTATCGCTGAGTTTACATTAGCTTTTGGGTATATGTTTTTGTCCACTATTTAAGCAAAAATGTCTACTAATCATGGTATTGGAATTGTTGCTGGTTAATAGATGTGTTCAAACAAAAAGAGGACAAGATCTGCTGCGTGGGAACACTTTAAAAGGACAAATGATAACCAAGATAAAGTTGAATGTATATATTGTGGGGCACTCATTGGCTGTTCTAGTGGTCAAGGAACTAGTGGGATGCATAATCATTTAGCTAGATGCAAGGAATATCCATATGCAAATGTGGAGAAAAGGCAAAAAAGTTCGTCGGATAAAATTGTTGGGGTCGGTAGTTCTAGTTTATCTGGACCATGGAAACTTGACCAAGATGCTGGTCGAAAAGATCTAGCAGCTATGTTCATTATCGGTGAATTACCTTTCAAGTTTGTGGAAAATGAGGGATTTCGGCGATTTGTGAGTAGAATCCAGCCAAAGTTTTTAATCCCCTCAAGAAACACATTGAGGCAAGACTGTTATAAGTTATACTTGGAGGAAAGAGACAAATTGAAGAAATATTTCTCCGATACATCTCCAAGAGTCTGTCTCACAACAGGTACATGGACCTCTTGTCAAAATTTAAGTTACATGTGTCTCACCGCTCATTTTGTAGACGCTGATTGGAAGTTGCAAAAGAAAATTTTGAATTTTTGTCAAATCTCTGGACATTCTGGTGAGATCATAGGAAAAGCAGTTGAGAGATGCTTGACTAGTTGGGGGATTAAAAGCATTTTTTCCATCACTGTGGATAATGCAAGCTCAAATGACTTGGGAATTCAATATTTGAAAAAGAGACTTAACTATTGGAATTCTTTAATATTGGCAAGTGAGTTACTCCATGTGAGATGTTGTGCACATATACTAAGTTTGATTGTGAGAGGGGTTAAAAGGATATAGATGATTCAATTGTTAGAATACGCTCGGCTGTGCGTTATGTGGGGTCGTCCCCTTCGAGGATGCAAAGGTTTAAAAAGTGCATTGAGGTAGAGAATATCTAGTCTAAGAGTCTTGTATGTTTGGATGTAGAAACTCGTTGGAACTCAACCTATATGATGTTGGAAGCGGCTTTGAAGTTTCAAAAAGCATTTGTCTTGTTAGAAATTGGTGATAGCAAATTTGTTGAAGAGCTTTCCCAGATGAGAGGGTTGCCTACTTGTGATGATTGGGAATATGCCCGCCTCTTTCTTCCTTTCTTGAAGTTGTTCTACGATACAACTTTAAAAGTATCAGGCTCTTCTTATGTTACTAGTAATGATATGGCGAAAAATGTCTTTGGTGTTTATACGATGATTCAAAGATATTGTGACAATGAGGACAAGAGTTTGCAGGATATGGCCAAGAGAATGAAGACCAAATTCAATAAGTATTTTGGTAATGTGAACAACATTAATATAACATTGTTCATTGCTTGCATACTTGACCCTCGACATAAGTTGGAGTATGTGAAATGGATGATTAATCATGTTTACGAAAGCACGCGGGCAGAAACATTACGAGATAGAGTAACAACATCTCTGATGTTATTGTTTGAGCAATATCGCACCGGTATATGCCCCCAAGGCACTTGAGGTTCAAGGGTACAAGGACAATGAGCGTGTCAATGTCTCCTGTGGTTGGTGCCGATATTATGACTGAAACGTATCTTAGCCAAACAGGACAAGAATTTTTTGGAAGAAAAATCTGAATTAGATAAGTATTTGGAAGAAGGCTGTGAACGATATAGCCCCAACTTTGATATTTAAATTGGTGGAAAATCAATTCTTCAAGATATCCTATCCTTTCTTCCATTGCTCGAGATATTTTGGCCGTGCCTGTTTCAACTGTAGCATCGGAGGCAGCATTTAGCACAGGAGGTCGTGTACTTGATGTGTTTCGTAGCTCCTTGACCCAAGCATGGCGGAGGCTCTTATATGTGCTCAAGATTGGATACGATCCACACCACTTTCGGTTTCGATTGAGGAGGACTTAGAGGAACTCCAAAATTTGAGTCAGGTGAGAAAACATCACCATAAAATACATGTTTTAGTTTTACAATATATAGATCAATTCTCATTTTCATTGTGAATTTAATGCAGAGTTGTTATCTACGACGATGGATCCAAACTCGATATTGCTTTCTCTTGATGATTGATAAAGCTGAAGATTGGTTATGTCTCCATCGTTCATTGTCTTGACCGTGTATTGGTAGAATCAGTTTAGTCAGGTAGTATTGTTAATGCATTCCACTGAGAAATTGCTTCATAATTTAATGCATTCAATTTTGTCTTGTTAATGTGCCAATTCATTTCACAGACAATTATCTTTCTTTTGCTAATGCTAGGTTCTAACATGCCTTGTACCCCGAAGCTGTTGATGTGCTGAGAAAAGCTAATGTTCTTATCGCTCATGCAATGGCTGCTGGTGCATGGTCTGTATACTTTATTGCATGCATGCAACTCGTGATTGCCTACTATGCTTGCCAGGGCCAGCTTTCGAAGCTTTTGAGATGAGGATCAATAACCAGTCATACTGCTTGTTCATTTGAAAGTAGTGGAAAACTTCTGTTTTTGTGAGCTTATCTGCTCAAAACACAACGAGAGCTTACCAACGTTCTAATTTTTCAATCTGTTAAATTGCAGATTCAGAAGAAGACTGGAGAAACTGAAAAAAGGCAAAGGAAGGGATTCTCAATCAAAAGTTAAGGTGGAATCTTACTTTATCTTGTATACTAACAAACAGAACTATCAAAAGTTAAGGTTGATGGAAGGGGTTCGGCATATGTGGTGGTGTGATGGTTGACCAATTTAATTCAGAGATGATGTTTCTTCGTAGTGTTCTAACATGTACTTTTGGGAGCATTTGGTAATGCTAAAGTATATCGGCAATTTTCGTACCTGTTCAAATCTAGACTGTGATTCTTTATGCCATATGTTTTGTGAGACAGATATTTTAATTTTCTATACAACTAATCACCAACAGAAATCGACTTGCTTTATGTGATCCTGCTTCGGATGCAGAACTTAGCGATGTACTAAGTAATCTTACTGGTACAAAGGATTCCATAAAGGTGCCAAAATTTGGTTCATGCAGAGGTCTCCATTTGCTCCAGCTCTTGCAGAGGCTCTTAGGGACAGGGTATATGCGATGGATGACTCTGAGAGACAGCTGCACATTATTTACCTTGCTAATGACATTCTTTTTGACAGGTGAGATTCTTATCATGTGCTAATTTCTTGTTGTGTTGAACAGTCTGATTCCCATCTGTTCTGGAGATTATAATTTGCTTGCAGTCAACGTTGATTTGTAGATTTTTTTGCTGCTTCGTACTTTTCCCCTTATAGTGATTGCTCATGCTAGTACTACTTTCAGTCTTTTTCTAGAATAATGGACGAGCGCCTGTCCTTCTGGAGTATTGTCTCTTTGTTAAACACACCCCCTCTCTCTCCGCTCCTTCTGTCCTTTTTTTTATGTATGACTACGTCAAACCAAACTCATTTCCTGTCCCACTGAGCCTTCTATCTGACTGTGTTTTACTAGAATTGGCAATTTTTCCCTCTTGATGGGCTTACATTGTAACTTTTTTTTTTTGTAAAGGCTTACATTGTAACTTATGTTCTCCATAATCAGGAGATGCCAATCTTGTTTCCTTTTCCCTATAGCATTTCATCCTTTTTGATTTGCAATGCAATGCTGTCACTGAATGTTGGACACTACTGCTGGGATGTTTTAGTTTGCATTCTGCCAGAGGCCTTGTAACATTGATCTCTTATTTGTTGCAGCTTGCAACGAAGGGTTAACCCTCACGACCTTGATAATGAGGCCCTCGCGTTTAAACCTGTTTTAGGTTCCATGCTTGCAAGGATTTACCACAATCCTCAAAACAAGGAAGAAAATCAATCACGTCTACAGAAAATATTACAATTTTGGGCTTCGAAGGAAGTTTTTGATCAGGATACAATTTATGGCCTAGAGGGTGATATGATTGGTGGGGTACCTAGTAGTTCTTTTCCTGTGCCTTCAAAAGAACTATCTTTGGCTTCCAAAGACTCTGTGTCAGGTATTCTTTCACCTAAAACAGATATCTTTGAATGGTTTATTATCAACTATGCAATCTACTTGAAATGCATTGACTCCATAGGGAAAAAAAGACATTACTTAAATGATATCATGGTGTTCAATAATCCTAGAACTGGGTCTAGTTTGTGTTGCTCTAGTTCCTTAGAATTTCCTTCTCATTTGTTCCACCATACAGTCATGAAGTACATCAAATATTCTGGCTCCTTACTTCCTGGGACAAAGAGCTAGATGTGTAAAGCTCTGATGAAAATGGGGCCGGCATTGTTATTTTTGTAGTTGTTCACATGAGATCAGTAACTTCATATAATTGCCTAGCTTGTTTTCTTGTGCAGGGTTGCCACAACATACGCCAAATCTCCCTCATTGGCAGCAAGAAAGGCAAAGTTCTGTTTCAGGTCTACCAAATAAAGACCTAGCCTTGCCGCCCTCTCTAGCACCTCAGCAATTTCTTCCTAATGCGGCAGTACCTGGTGCTGCTTTTCCAGGGTCCATTCCATGCCGTCAGTTGAACTTACTATATTCTCAGGATATTTCATTTGAATATAGTAATGTATTCGGTATTTCATGTTTGTCGTGAATTGCTCCATTTGTATTGAACTTACTATATTCTCCATTTCTGTGATGGAAAGAATAGGTATGTATGAATGGAAAAATTATGCTATCTTAATATAAGTAAGTCGGCTGCAAAAAAAAGGAAAACCGAAAAACCGAACCGAACCGAACCGAACCGAAAATTTGGTTCGGTTCGGTTCGGCACGTATTCGGTTCGGGTCGCTGTTCGGTTCGGTTCATTCGTTTATCATTACAGTTCAGTTCGGTTCGGTTATTAAAAAAACCCGAGCCGAACCGTACCGTTGACACCCCTACTCGTGGTGTCGCCCAACAAATGCACACCTCTTCATTCGATGGTTGAACTTCTTCTCCTTCTCCTTCTACTGTTCCGACATTTAGTCATGCACTCCATCACAAGGAAGCTCACTCGATAAGCATGAGCAGAAGTTGTACCAAGAATTAAGTCTATGCAATGTGAGTCGGCGCCGGTGAACTGGACAGCGGATCTGCGAAGTCTCGGCCATAAGTACTAAGTAGTGGTATTTCAAATTGGTTCTTATAAGTATTCAGCTTAGGTAATGTGTATTTTAGATTATTAATCGAAGCCTCGCAATGGCGATGTTTGTTGTTCGGGCGTATAAGATTTGAGAGGTAAGAGAGGGTGTGAATGGCTCGAGTTTGGTTGCATGTCGTCAGTTCTGGTTACATAAGACTCTTTGGGCATCGGGTAGGAGAATTTGAGTGTCTGATTATTGAAATCGAGTGATGAACGCTCAGTCAAGAAAGGTGGTAAGGTTAGTTGGGTGGTAGCGTTGCCATTACTTTTGCTAGAACTCCCTTGCTTGGTTTTGAGATTGGTTAAGTGAATGAATTAATTTGGCATGCCGAGTGATGTTGTGCAAATTTGGGTAAAGGTTTGGCAATCGAGGAGTCCACAGTGCACAATTCATGTTATGGGATGAATTTACTGATGCTGTTCGCTAGATGAATTGTTTACAATTGCTGATGTTTATTAACCTTAGGCTTGCTTTTTGGATTAGAATTGTGAATAACTATAGTTTGGCCAAATTAAATAGACTGAGAATTCTAGCTAGTTGATACAAAAATGTTACAGTTTTGACATTTATAAATTATTATTATAGCACTTAGCACGGTAGTACTTAACACACGGATCAATTATTCGCATGAGCATGACCTGCATATCCTGAATGTGGACCAATTGTGGTCATCGAGCTGAGCTTGTCACTCGAATATTGCCCCATGAGTTTATAGGAAGACCCTATTTTATGACTAGATGCCTCTATTGTGTAACTGAGCCGATCTCTGAAGCGGTACGATACGACATTTCAATTGCATAGCCAACATGGTCGAATCATCAGAGTAACAACTGATATGTTCATGTACACATATCCATGGCCATATTTCATAGCATAGCATGCTTCTATATTACCGCCTATAGTACGTTCTTAAGTAAACCCCAAGTTGTGGCTACTTAGAATCTAGATGTTTACCCACTTTATCATTGTTTGTTCATCTCATTGGACAGATTAGTTGGTTGATTAGAGATTCACTTGTTGAGATTATTTCTCACCCCGTTGTTTCTCTTTTTTTTTTTAGGTAAATAACATGGCTAACCTCCCCGCTCTTCCCACTACTTCATATGGGGTGCCCATCCATCTTTCACGGGACCTCACTTCCTTTTCTTTACTAGAGGTTTCAAATCTGGAGTTGTGCGTGTTGCTTGCATATTATGGGTGAATGGAGGTCCGGATGTGGGGGTGATCTTGCATTGTTTTGAGGCCGTCTACAGCCGACTAGCGGGTGGTCTAGGCCTCTTCCACCTGTTACCCTTTAACTTTGTGGGCGACAAGGGCAATAGGGAAGTGAGCGGTGGCTTGGCCTAGGGGAAAGCGTCAAACTCTAAGATGCATATAAGTCTATGCTCTGTAGCACTAACCGACACTTTTGAAGCTTTAGATCGACTAACCTTAGTTTTGGGGAGCTTTTGGATGTTTCTGCATCTATATAAAGTTGTCTTATCATCATGTTGAGCAGAGGTGCTAGAAAACCTTTTGAGGCCTTTCCTAATGATATTCTCCTTGGTTTTGTACTTGAAACTGATCGGTTTTAGTCGATCTTATAATAAAGGTGCTATCTTCTCTAATGACTTATTCATGCCTATTTGTTGTTCCTTTACTTAAATAATCGAAAATAAATTTTTAATAGATTTTTGTTTCTGTACACAAAAAATACAAATAAAAATAAATATAAAATATAAAATAATTAATAATCGAAATGAAGCGCTTGCAAATGCAGTAGGCCTAGAAGGCCATAGGTTAATATTGATAGTAGATCAATAGCGTGCGATTCTCGCACGCTCTATTTTACATTGACCATGCACTATCAACAATCAAAACCATTAGCTACATATATATTACCCACCTTGGTGCACACACTACACAGTACATCATGGCATTATACAAAAACACACAAACCAAGGCAGACAACTAGAATACCTTCACAATCTAGCATGCATAATGTATTTACATTATGTTCTAATTATTAACGGCACTCGGCCACAACACAATCTCTTGATACTCCCGGGATGGTTAAGTGCTCTTTCGGAATGACCAGACATCGTCCGCCCCATTGGGCACAGCAATGGTAGTCCCCCTAGATACCCTTGAGACATACATTATTGTCAAATATGGTATTCCTCATTTTTACACCCAACTAGATGTTCGAACATGAAAACATAATAATATGGCGCTACCTCATGATGCGTCCTTAATTAGTGTCCAAAAATTCATTTTTTCGATATAACAATTCAATCTCAACTGGGGTGATTATAATTAGGTCTACATATATATTTAAGCGCACAAGATAATCACCAAATGATAATGATAAAAATAAATTATTATTAAAATCCAACCACAGCTAATTAACCCCAACTACTATTAATTAACTCAAGTATGGTTAATTAGTCCAACTCCAGTTATTAACCCATCCTCAATAATTAACCCACTATAATTAATTAAATTAACCTTAGTTAATTAACCAAACCATGATTAATAAAAGTAACTATAGTTAGTTAACCTAACTATGATTCCCATAAAGCAACTGCGGTTAATTAACCTATCATGATTAACTAGAAGTAACTATGGTTAATTAATCTAACCATGATTAACCATAAGTAACTATAGTTAATTAATCTAATCATGATTAACAAAAAGTAACTACGGTAATAAAAGTACCTACAATTAATTAACCTAACCATGGCCAATTATACCTATCATATTCAACTAACCTAACCAACTAACTAACCATGGCTAATTAACATAAACTAGCCATAATTAACATAAACTAACCACAATTTACTTAATTTAAATTAACCCTAAATGCAATTAACAACCTAATAAAGAATTATGAGGTTAACTCATAAAACTAATGGAAATTGGCAATAGCAACACAGGCACACGGCGACATCAGTGGCATGACGACACGAGCTCGCGCTAACACACGTAGCGTGGCAACATAAGTAACATGAGCGACGGGTGGATGGCTCAGTGATGCATTGCATGAGGCAGGCAAATGTATTTTGAATGATTGTGGATGGAATAATGGATAGGGTAGAGTGTATATAAATGTATATAACATGGAAAAACACAAATACAATACAAATCATCTATATCATGGTGTAAAGATATCACCAACGAACAATACATAACGAAGGATAGAATCATCACCACCAAGGCCTAAAAATAACACCAGCCGAGGATAAAGATCGAGATTGGAATAAGCTCACCACCACAATATAAAGGTTACACCACCGATAGAGGATAAAGAGTTTTAGCTTACCGCCATGGAGTATCCACTCTCAAAGGATAAAGATTCCAAAGTGTTTAATATCCAACTCACAAAGAGGAATTCTCAATCATCAACAAAGGTTTGTCTTTACAATGAAGATTTTACCTCATTATATGGAGGGATAAGACAAAGAAAATAGGAAAATGAAATAAAAGACAATCAATCTCATTGACCGGTCTTGTATAACTATTAACAATCTTAAAGATCTACTAATTGCAAAAGAAATAACTCCAATCAGCCTTCTATTTATCTATCTTTAATTTGGCTCAAATCAGTAACTAATTAGGCATCCGGAAGAGTATATCCCATGGAATCAGCAATCAACTTGCTAAGCAATCAATCTGGTGAATCATCATGAAATTTGCAATCAATCTGCTAAGCAATCTTATTTCTAAGGGAATAATCGAAACTTTATAATCGATAATCCTAGTCGATAGTCTTCATGATAACACGAGTATCATTGGTGATATAATCGGATGCATGCATCACTCTGGCAACAACAAACACAGCTCGGGTGCACCGCAACAAGGCACAGTGATTAGGTGGTATGGCGATGTTCGGCTCTGGTGGGGCTCGGCAAATGGTGGTTTGAGTGGCAGGGGGCTCAGCTCGCAATGGTGCGCGGCGCGACGATTAGTAATTTTACAACCATGGTTGAGAGTAAAATGGTAATTTACAAACAAGGGTAAGATGATAATTTTTGCAAAGGGGTAAAATGGTAATTTCAAGGGAAATGGGCAAAACGTTGAATTTACCTTTAGGAAAAAATGGTAAATTCACTTCTAAGTTCAGCCAGGACTAGGATCTAGTGCAAATGGTCTCGACACTTCGATTTTATGGTTTGATTATCTTGGCTAGCTTAATCTTACTTGATTTCCCTTGTCGAATGCCTTAGAATCCCTTTTCAATTCAATAAATCACATTTAACTGTTGCCCTAAACCTCGAAAACCTAATATAATTATTAGAAAAAGAAGTCAACGTTAAAAATCCATCGAATTTAGTCATCTTACAAAACGTCCGAATTTTGGAATTTCACAAATCTCCCCCCTTAAGTTAATTTCGTCCCCGAAATTACACCATTACATATTGTAACGCCCCGAATTTTCGACCCTTTTATCAGATGTCTAATAGAATGGATTTACTTCGTCGCTTGCACTATAGTCAAATCTCAGTCGAGATTGATCACCTCGGGATGGCCGACCAAGTGGGAATGGCGATTTAGGATTTAAAGTACGTGGACTTAACGGTCGATACGCGTATCTCCTAACCGCCGCCCGTTGGCCTGAGTTATTTGCTAAATTGCGAGTCGATGGAATTGACCACGATACGGATTTCTGATTAGGACAATCGAAGGTCTTAGGGTGTTGCAAAAGCTAAATTGAGCACCACAGTGAGATTCAGAAGGTTGGAATTAGTAAGGGGTGCCACGAAAGGGGCGACAAGTGCAATTGTCAGTTTTGCCCCCGGTTCGCTCCAGTCTTCTCAATTTGGGTTCAGTGTGTTTTTAGTGAGATTAGACTTTAGATTTGAGGTCACCTCGTCTTTGTGAGCGTTTTGAGTATACTCTTGAAATTTTCAAAAGTTCACTCTCCCGATCGAACCGCCGAGTCTCGTTTCTTCGCGGTTAAGTAAAAATAAATTTAATCTAATCTTGAGGCCACTTGTCATCACTCTATTGGACCCTTGCTTGACTTTTGGACCAACCTTGATGACTCCTCCACGTGTCACGCTCGGATTGGCCATTGATTTGACTTTCTTCAAGCTTACCCCTCTGGCCACGTGTCGCGCCCGGATTGGACCGTGGTTTGACTTTTTGCAAAAGCTTGTTCAACAAGCTTCACCATGGCTTGTCCAAGAAGCCATTGACCATTCTCTCTTTTTCTCTCTCTCTCATTGATCTCTTCATTTTCGGGCCAAAAATCCTCCCTTCCGAGAGCTGTTTCTCTCGCGTCCCTGCACGCGCGCTCGGACGGAATCGGCTCGTTCGGGGTCGTCTGGACTCCAAATCGCGCTCCGTTTTCGCCTGTGTACTCGTAAGACCTCAAGCTTCGATAATCTTCAAGTGGATCTTCAAAAAACCTTCTACAGAAATCGCAGTACTGATTCAAAGTCTGCTCTATTTTTTTTCTGTTTCGCCGGTTTTCATTTTTTTGTGTTGGGTTCTGTTTTGCAGCAAGTTTGCTGCCTCAATTTGTGGACTTTCAAGCTTGTTTTGGTGAGTAAACTCTTCTAAACCTATCCCTGATTATGTGAGGTCAGATTGGTAGAGATTAGGTTGGTTTATTCCATGAAATGGATAGTTGATGTTGAGTTGAAAACAGGTTTCTCTTGAACCGGTTCTGTTTAATTTGCTGTTCTGTTTGCTGAGGTGATTCGGTGACCCATTATACTTGATTGTGCCGGTTTATTGTGAGTATGTTAGGGCTAGAACAGGAGGGTTTTGCTGCCCAAAATCTGTGAAAATTAACCTTAAAATCGGTTCTAATTAGGGTAAATCCGGTTGCATTATTTCGGTTAAAGCATGAGTTGAATTGCTAAGTTGATTGAGACTTAAATCTGGAAATTTTTGGTGGTCTAGGGTGACCGAATACTCTATTGAGTGAGTAACAAATTTGAGTAGTTCAATGAGACTGGGATCTAGCGAACCAAGACCCATCGGTTCCAATCTTCCTAAATCGTGAAATTTAGTCGATGAGGAATAGATTGTGCATCTGTTAGACATTATTATAGATGGAATTTCTCTATTTTAAGTGTCCACCTCTCTGAGTATCTAAATTGAGAGAAATGAGCATTTAATTGCTTGTTTGATTTAGCGACTGTCTATTAGTTGTATGAGAGATTAACTCGCCTGTGGAATTGTGTGAATGTATAATTATTTGGTGGTGTGCTTGATTGTGTGAATTTAAATAACATGGCTGAGCATGTTAATGTTTTGCACGACACATTATATGGGCGAGTCGATGAACTGAAAATGGAGAACGGCTCGACCAATGCTGAGATTGGTATCGAGAACGGGTGGTGTCGTAGTTCCGGCTTGCAGCCTCTTTGCTTGCCGAGGGCGCCCGAATGTGCAAGGCACTGGGTAGCTGGAGCGATAAGCATGCCTGTCTGTGACGCTTCTGCGTGGACAGTGGCATGGCCTGATGTGCAGTATGCATGCACGGGCACGGCTTGAAGCCTAAGACTTCGAAGTTCTGGGATGATTCAAGAGATCCCCTAAAGAACCTATTGTGTGAAATATAAATGAACGTGAGTTCGATTCATGCATACCGATGTGATTGCACTACTGAGAGTGAGCATCTTATACTGCATATAATCTTGTATCATTGACTTGATTTATATGCATGTGAATATTGTGTGTCCGTTGTTATGTTTGCTCACTGAGTCATATAGACTCACTTGAGGCTGATCGCCATTTCAGATCCGCACCCATAGGATGGAGAACCTAGGTGTACTTTTTGGTGAGCCACATGAGATAGAAAAGTGGGAGTCTATCTACCGTAGTACGAATAATACTGTATATAAGCGTAGGGAGTCCACCGTCTGGGTAGATGAGGGTACAGGTTATCTAGTACCTCTGAAGTTCGAGGCGTGGTACGAGAGGCGAGCTCTGATATACCGAGGACCGATCATCGGTATGGATATAGACGTCCAGAGTGAGGACGAGTTTGGAGCTGTCGAGCCTGTGACCTTTGGTGGTGAGGTCATCAAACCCGAGCCTATGGACGAGGAGGAGCCTGAGGAGGACTGGCCGATGGAGATCGACGGCCATGAGTATGACCCCCATGATATAGCAGAGCTGGCAGATGAGCCCGAGTATGTGGAGCCGGTGGAGTCTGATCCCGAGGAGCTGCCATCCTCAGAGGACAGTGGAGCAGAGACCGACTAGCTTTAGTTGGTCTGCCATAGTTTTGGGAGTCTGTGGTTGAGCACCATTTTTAGTGTGCTGGCTTTTGAGAGTCCCTTTTTGGTAGCCAGTTCAGGTGACTGTTTGTATGTATATATATATGACTCTCTGTTGTATTAGTATATATATATATGTACAGGGTGTTCCTTTTATATAATCAAGTATTTGTCTAAGTTCCTTTGAATTGGCTACTGTCAGCATTCTATCCATTGCATGTACGCTTGTCAGGGTTGTATTGCGCTTTCGTTAGCGTCTGCTGTACCGTTGTTCGGCCGCGACGTTTCCTGGGCGTTCGCATTTTGGTTGGCCGTTCAACGATGACCGTGGGTATCGGAGGATCTGTCGTGAGGTCGCCCGAGGAGGGGGTGGGGCGTGACAGCCTCCCGTTGAGTGGTATCAGAGCAAGGTCTGCTCGATCTGAGACTAATCGAGGTTGGGAGTTATAAGGATGACTGATTTGGGAATGGATAGATAGTGAGACCTTAAGTAGGGTTAGAATGGGATAAGTCGTGTGAGACTTGTTTGGCGCTTGTGATTGAATATCTGTGTTGATTGCTGGCTTGTGTTGAATTGCGTGCCTATAGTAGTTCTTGAGTAGTACTTTACAGGTGCGTCGGGACCAGAGGTAAGTTTAAGGCATAGATGTTGCCCGTGTTTTGTTTAGGGCTGTGATTGCTCTGTCTGTAGTTATGTTCTGGCCTATCGTTTTAGGCGTGAGTCGCCTAGAGTTGTAGTTTAGACTGCTAATTCCTTGATGGAATTGTAGCAGGGTTTAGTAGGTTCAATTGAGAAGCATGAGTCGCCGGGGCAGAGGCATTGGGGTGCATCAGGTTCACAAGCACCAGCTGTGGGGGAACCGCATGCTCGAGAAGGGGGCGAGCCAACTGTGAGGGATCTGATGAGAATAATAGCAGAGATGGGAAGTCATGGGTAGGCAGATGGGAGATAGGACTGCCGCAGCCCAGGGTGCTGAAGGGCGACAAGCGCCCCATTTGGTAGAGCAGTTTCTGAAAGCTGCATCCGCCAAAGTTTGAAGAACTGGAGGAACCAGAAGTAGCCTCATTCTGGATGAGCAGTTGTAGAGAAGGCTTTTGCGAGTGCTGAGTGTACTGTGAT
>JAGVVM010019438.1:0-11568 GCA_019149425.1 Psidium friedrichsthalianum
GGTTGCAAAAGCTAAATTGAGCACCACAGTGAGATTCAGAAGGTTGGAATTAGTAAGGGGTGCACGAAAGGGGCGACAAGTGCAATTGTCAGTTTTGCCCCCGGTTCGCTCCAGTCTTCTCAATTTGGGTTCAGTGTGTTTTAGTGAGATTGGACTTTAGATTGAGGTCATCTCGTCTTTGTGAGCGTTTTGAGTATACTCTTGAAATTTTCAAAAGTTCACTCTCCCGATCGAACCGCCGAGTCTCGTTTCTTCGCAGTTAAGTAAAAATAAATTTAATCTAATCTTGAGGCCACTTGTCATCACTCTATTGGACCCTTGCTTGACTTTTGGACCAACCTTGATGACTCCTCCACGTGTCACGCTCGGATTGGCCATTGATTTGACTTTCTTCAAGCTTACCCCCTCTTGCCACGTGTCGCGCCCGGATTGGACCGTGGTTTGACTTTTTGCAAAGCTTGTTCAACAAGCTTCACCATGGCTTGTCCAAGAAGCCATTGACCATTCTCTCTTCCTCTCTCTCTCTCATTGATCTCTTCATTTTCGGGCCAAAAATCCTCCCTTCCCGAGAGCTGTTTCTCTCGCGTCCCTGCACGCGCGCTCGGACGAAATCGGCTCGTTCGGGGTCGTCTGGACTCCAAATCGCGCTCCGTTTTCGCCTGTGTACTCGTAAGACCTCAAGCTTCGATAATCTTCAAGTGGATCTTCAAAAAACCTTCTACAGAAATCGCAGTACTGATTCAAAGTCTGCTCTGTTTTTTTTCTGTTTCGCCGGTTTTCATTTTTTGTGTTGGGTTCTGTTTTGCAGCAAGTTTGCTGCCTCAATTTGTGGACTTTCAAGCTTGTTTTGGTGAGTAAACTCTTCTAAACCTATCCCTGATTATGTGAGGTCAGATTGGTAGAGATTAGGTTGGTTTATTCCATGAAATGGATAGTTGATGTTGAGTTGAAAACAGGTTTCTCTTGAACCGGTTCTGTTTAATTTGCTGTTCTGTTTTGCTGAGGTGATTCGGTGACCCATTATACTTGATTGTGCCGGTTTATTGTGAGTATGTTAGGGCTAGAACAGGAGGGTTTTGCTGCCCAAAAATCTGTGAAAATTTAACCTTAAAATCGGTTCTAATTAGGGTAAATCCGGTTGCATTATTTCGGTTAAAGCATGAGTTGAATTGCTAAGTTGATTGAGACTTAAATCTGGAAATTTTTGGTGGTCTAGGGTGACCGAATACTCTATTGAGTGAGTAACAAATTTGAGTAGTTCAATGAGACTGGGATCTAGCGAACCAAGACCCATCGGTTCCAATCTTCCTAAATCGTGAAATTTAGTCGATGAGGAATAGATTGTGCATCTGTTAGACATTATTATAGATGGAATTTCTCTATTTTAAGTGTCCACCTCTCTGAGTATCTAAATTGAGAGAAATGAGCATTTAATTGCTTGTTTGATTTAGCGACTGTCTATTAGTTGTATGAGAGATTAACTCGCCTGTGGAATTGTGTGAATGTATAATTATTTGGTGGTGTGCTTGATTGTGTGAATTTAAATAACATGGCTGAGCATGTTAATTGTTTTGCACGACACATTACATGGGCGAGTCGATGAACTGAAAATGGAGAACGGCTCGACCAATGCTGAGATTGGTATCGAGAACGGGTGGTGTCGTAGTTCCGGCTTGCAGCCTCTTTGCTTGCCGAGGGCGCCCGAATGTGCAAGGCACTGGGTAGCTGGAGCGATAAGCATGCCTGTCTGTGACGCTTCTGCGTGGACAGTGGCATGGCCTGATGTGCAGTATGCATGCACGGGCACGGCTTGAAGCCTAAGACTTCGAAGTTCTTGGATGATTCAAGAGATCCCCTAAAGAACCTATTGTGTGAAATATAAATGAACGTGAGTTCGATTCATGCATACCGATGTGATTGCACTACTGAGAGTGAGCATCTTATACTGCATATAATCTTGTATCATTGACTTGATTTATATGCATGTGAATATTGTGTGTCCGTTGTTATGTTTGCTCACTGAGTCATATAGACTCACTTGAGGCTGATCGCCATTTCAGATCCGCACCCATAGGATGGAGAACCTAGGTGTACTTTTTGGTGAGCCACATGAGATAGAAAAGTGGGAGTCTATCTACCGTAGTACGAATAATACTGTATATAAGCGTAGGGAGTCCACCGTCTGGGTAGATGAGGGTACAGGTTATCTGGTACCTCTGAAGTTCGAGGCGTGGTACGAGAGGAGAGCTCTGATATACCGAGGACCGATCATCGGTATGGATATAGACGTCCAGAGTGAGGACGAGTTTGGAGCTGTCGAGCCTGTGACCTTTGGTGGTGAGGTCATCAACCCCGAGCCTATGGACGAGGAGGAGCCTGAGGAGGACTGGCCGATGGAGATCGACGGCCATGAGTATGACCCCCATGATATAGCAGAGCTGGCAGATGAGCCCGAGTATGTGGAGCCGGTGGAGTCTGATCCCGAGGAGCTGCCATCCTCAGAGGACAGTGGAGCAGAGACCGACTAGCTTTAGTTGGTCTGCCATAGTTTTTGGGAGTCTGTGGTTGAGCACCATTTTTGAGTGTGCTGGCTTTTGAGAGTCCCTTTTTGGTAGCCAGTTCAGGTGACTGTTTGTATGTATATATATGACTCTCTGTTGTATTAGTATATATATATATATATATGTACAGGGTGTTCCTTTTATATAATCAAGTATTTGTCTAAGTTCCTTTGAATTGGCTACTGTCAGCATTCTATCCATTGCATGTACGCTTGTCAGGGTTGTATTGCGCTTTCGTTAGCGTCTACTGTACCGTTGTTCGGCCGCGACGTTTCCTGGGCGTTCGCATTTTGGTTGGCCGTTCAACGATGATCGTGGGTATCGGAGGATCTGTCGTGAGGTCGCCCGAGGAGGGGGTGGGGCGTGACAGTTTGGCCAGGAGCGCAGGTTATATCGATCAATACTTTCTGAATTCGGATCACAAGGACAGATTTGAGGTTCTTAAAGAGAGAGGCATATGCCTCACAGGGTTTTCGACCTTGACTATTTGGAGTCTGTAGGAATCCCACTGAAGATGCATCTGAAAAGTTGCAAACTGGATTATTTCGTAGAAAGGAAGGCTTCTATTTATCCTGACTTAGTTGCCTATTTCTACTCCACGCTGTCCTTCTTTAATGCAAACTCTTTGTATTACAAGATAGGTGACAAACTTTGCTATCTGAGGGATGATGAATTAGCTCACATAATGGGGTCAAACGCAGAGAGTTTACTCCTATTAATATCCAGCCGAAGGAGGCATTTGCTTATCTGACAGGGAAAGAAAATTTCTCCAGAGATTCCAAGGCACATATTGCCTATGATGATTTTCCTCTGAAGCACATCATGATGCACAAGATAGTGATCGAGTCTCTTCGCCCCAAAGCATCATCGAAGACTGATACCTCAAGATTCGAGGCCAAGTTGATGTGGGCACTGTTGACAGGATACAAATTTAGTCTTGCACATGTAGTCATACTGCATATGTATAGAACTGTGCAAAAGACCAAAGGTCAACTGCCGTATGCAGCTCTCATTCATGACATTTTCAGATACCACAATTAATTTCTGCCTAAACCTTTTACAGAGAAGAAGGTTCCAGTAAAAACTGGTGGAGCTGAAATGCTTCAGAAGATGGGTTTCAGGCTGAAAAATGACAAATGGTACAACAAGTCACGAGTAGTACCAGTGGAAATTGAGCAGGATGAGAGATCAGCCAAGAGAAGGAAGATTATGGCAACAAGGGGGAAGGACAAGACGATCCAGAGCACCTCATTATCAAGCAATTCTGAATCACCCTCATTATCAAGCAGTTCTGATCATGAGGAAACACCCTCTGCATCACCAAAGAAGACAAAGAAGTTGACCCTTCAGAAGGAATCAGGGTCTACTGAGTTAAGAACAGAAACTCAGAATGAGGTGGAGGACCTCCCTAAGATTCCTGAAGGACAACCTGAAGGACATTCTGAAGGACAACCTGAAGAAAGGGTTGATGAAGAGGAATTTGCAGCAGAAGAACCATTAGTTGCTGAAGAACAAATTCAGATGGAGGTTGAACAGGAGGAACATCGTTCGGAAGTTACATTTGTAACTCTTGTAAAACCTCAGGGGGAGGTTCTGGAAACAGTTGAAGAAGTGCCTGAGGAAGATGAAGAAGCACTCTTTCAAAGACAGATGGAAGCTGCGAGAATTTTAAGTTTTCTCGATGCACGACAAGCAGAGGAGATACCAATTCCTATTCAGGAAGAGGTTCCTGTAAGGAGTATCTTCTCAAGGCTCTTCAAAGATTTAGAGCCAGATAGGATTAAGGCAAAGTCATCATCTCTGTCTGAAGAACAGATTACTGCACCTTCAGTTGAAAAACAGCCTTTAGAACCAACAGCTGAAGCACAGCCTTCAGAACCAACAGCTGAAGCACAGCCTTCAGAACCAACAGCTGAGGAACAGCTACAGTCATCTGAAGCTCAACCAGAAAATGCAGACAATGCTTCAGAACCTGCCATTATTCATCCAGAAACTGACAATTCTTTACTTCAAATTCAACAAGATGTTCAGATTCTGCGAACAGAATTTAGGGCTGAAGCTCGATTCAGACAGGAGAACAGAGAACAGATGCAAGCATTCGAGGCAAAGGTCGAGGCTAAACTGGCTGCGTTGGAAGATTTGGTTAAGAAAACTTGTCGTTTGCTGTGCGCCAAAATAGACGATCTGGACAGTTTTACTATTGTCAGATCCAAGAAAAGCAGACCTCAAGATGAAGCCAACGAGGATGATGACGAGCCCACTCCCTTTTAAATTTTTTCTTTTAAACATTGTTCATGGATATTAATTTTGGCATATCAACATCGTTTATTCAACATTTATTGTTTATCTATATTTCTTTTGTTGATGACAAAAAGGGAGAGAAAGCATGAACTGTTTGCAGGTGGCTAAACATATAACTATGTGCAACCTCAGCATGATATGGTGATATCTTTTTCAGAAGCATAAATATCGCTCAAGTTGCAATAATCTTATGTCACCTTGTTGCAATACTCAAAAGTTTTTTTTTATCCACCTTTATTATTAAAAGATTCTTATAATATAATTGCTTCATTACAGAGAATCTTTCGTGCTTTACCTTATCATTGATTAAAACCGAAGGAGTTTTGTCATCATCAAAAAGGGGGAGATTGTTGAGGAAACTATCCCTCTAAGAATTTTGATTCTGACAAAACTCGTTTTAAGAAGTCTAGTTAATGGAAGTATATCTTCCCTGCAGAAATCACGATGTGAAAAGAACTTTGAACATCCCGCAACTGGCGTTCAGATTCAAGGAAGAGTCGTCACCATAGTACTTCTGAACGGTCAGAAGGAGGAACTATGCTTGTGCCTCTAAAGGAATCAGAAGGAGGAGTCTGCGTCTGAGTAATTCAGATGAAGTGTTTGACTGCCTCAAATGGATTCAGATGGAGGACAGCATTGCCTTAGAAGACCTCAAGAAGACTCATGTGAAACGTCGACAGTAGGATCTTTAAGAGCTCAGATTCACAGAGAAAAGCCGAATCAGATTTAGAGAAACTTCACATGGTTTGAAGGCTGTTTCTGAACGGATTCAGATTCTGCAGCTGGACTAAGAAGACCCACGTTTGACAAGAGTCCGATTGATTTCGAAAATTACGAAAAGTGAAAGGATTCGATCTACAGGATGACTGTCCATCTTCATTAGGACAAAAATCCTTGATGAGATGTTGAATCTTCTGAGGAAGGAAAGAAAGATAATATCCAATCAAGGATTTTTGTCCTAATGAAGATGGACAGTCATCCTGTAGATCGAATCCTTTCACTTTTCGTAATTTTCGAAATCAATCGGACTCTTGTCAAACGTGGGTCTTCTTAGTCCAGCTGCAGAATCTGAATCCGTTCAGAAACAGCCTTCAAACCATGTGAAGTTTCTCTAAATCTGATTCGGCTTTCTCTGTGAATCTGAGCTCTTAAAGATCCTACTGTCGACGTTTCACATGAGTCTTCTTGAGGTCTTCTAAGGCAATGCTGTCCTCCATCTGAATCCATTTGAGGCAGTCAAACACTTCATCTGAATTACTCAGACGCAGACTCCTCCTTCTGATTCCTTTAGAGGCACAAGCATAGTTCCTCCTTCTGACCGTTCAGAAGTACTATGGTGACGACTCTTCCTTGAATCTGAACGCCAGTTGCGGGATGTTCAAAGTTCTTTTCACATCGTGATTTCTGCAGGGAAGATATACTTCCATTAACTAGACTTCTTAAAACGAGTTTTGTCAGAATCAAAATTCTTAGAGGGATAGTTTCCTCAACAATCTCCCCCTTTTTGATGATGACAAAACTCCTTCGGTTTTAATCAATGATAAGGTAAAGCACGAAAGATTCTCTGTAATGAAGCAATTATATTATAAGAATCTTTTAATAATAAAGGTGGATAAAAAAAAACTTTTGAGTATTGCAACAAGGTGACATAAGATTATTGCAACTTGAGCGATATTTATGCTTCTGAAAAAGATATCACCATATCATGCTGAGGTTGCACATAGTTATATGTTTAGCCACCTGCAAACAGTTCATGCTTTCTCTCCCTTTTTGTCATCAACAAAAGAAATATAGATAAACAATAAATGTTGAATAAACGATGTTGATATGCCAAAATTAATATCCATGAACAATGTTTAAAAGAAAAAAATTTAAAAGGGAGTGGGCTCGTCATCATCCTCGTTGGCTTCATCTTGAGGTCTGCTTTTCTTGGATCTGACAATAGTAAAACTGTCCAGATCGTCTATTTTGGCGCACAGCAAACGACAAGTTTTCTTAACCAAATCTTCCAACGCAGCCAGTTTAGCCTCGACCTTTGCCTCGAATGCTTGCATCTGTTCTCTGTTCTCCTGTCTGAATCGAGCTTCAGCCCTAAATTCTGTTCGCAGAATCTGAACATCTTGTTGAATTTGAAGTAAAGAATTGTCAGTTTCTGGATGAATAATGGCAGGTTCTGAAGCATTGTCTGCATTTTCTGGTTGAGCTTCAGATGACTGTAGCTGTTCCTCAGCTGTTGGTTCTGAAGGCTGTGCTTCAGCTGTTGGTTCTGAAGGCTGTGCTTCAGCTGTTGGTTCTAAAGGCTGTTTTTCAACTGAAGGTGCAGTAATCTGTTCTTCAGACAGAGATGATGACTTTGCCTTAATCCTATCTGGCTCTAAATCTTTGAAGAGCCTTGAGAAGATACTCCTTACAGGAACCTCTTCCTGAATAGGAATTGGTATCTCCTCTGCTTGTCGTGCATCGAGAAAACTTAAAATTCTCGCAGCTTCCATCTGTCTTTGAAAGAGTGCTTCTTCATCTTCCTCAGGCACTTCTTCAACTGTTTCCAGAACCTCCCCCTGAGGTTTTACAAGAGTTACAAATGTAACTTCCGAACGATGTTCCTCCTGTTCAACCTCCATCTGAATTTGTTCTTCAGCAACTAATGGTTCTTCTGCTGCAAATTCCTCTTCATCAACCCTTTCTTCAGGTTGTCCTTCAGAATGTCCTTCAGGTTGTCCTTCAGGAATCTTAGGGAGGTCCTCCACCTCATTCTGAGTTTCTGTTCTTAACTCAGTAGACCCTGATTCCTTCTGAAGGGTCAACTTCTTTGTCTTCTTTGGTGATGCAGAGGGTGTTTCCTCATGATCAGAACTGCTTGATAATGAGGGTGATTCAGAATTGCTTGATAATGAGGTGCTCTGGATCGTCTTGTCCTTCCCCTTGTTGCCATAATCTTCCTTCTCTTGGCTGATCTCTCATCCTGCTCAATTTCCACTGGTACTACTCGTGACTTGTTGTACCATTTGTCATTTTTCAGCCTGAAACCCATCTTCTGAAGCATTTCAGCTCCACCAGTTTTTACTGGAACCTTCTTCTCTGTAAAAGGTTTAGGCAGAAATTAATTGTGGTATCTGAAAATGTCATGAATGAGAGCTGCATACGGCAGTTGACCTTTGGTCTTTTGCACAGTTCTATACATATGCAGTATGACTACATGTGCAAGACTAAATTTGTATCCTGTCAACAGTGCCCACATCAACTTGGCCTCGAATCTGAGGTATCAGTCTTCGATGATGCTTTGGGGCGAAGAGACTCGATCACTATCTTGTGCATCATGATGTGCTTCAGAGGAAAATCATCATAGGCAATATGTGCCTTGGAATCTCTGGAGAAATTTTCTTTCCCTGTCAGATAAGCAAATGCCTCCTTCGGCTGGATATTAATAGGAGTAAACTCTCTGCGTTTGACCCCCATTATGTGAGCTAATTCATCATCCCTCAGATAGCAAAGTTTGTCACCTATCTTGTAATACAAAGAGTTTGCATTAAAGAAGGACAGCGTGGAGTAGAAATAGGCAACTAAGTCAGGATAAATAGAAGCCTTCCTTTCTACGAAATAATCCAGTTTGCAACTTTTCAGATGCATCTTCAGTGGGATTCCTACAGACTCCAAATAGTCAAGGTCGAAAACCCTGTGAGGCATAATGCCTCTCTCTTTAAGAACCTCAAATCTGTCCTTGTGATCCGAATTCAGAAAGTATTGATCGATATAACCTGCGCTCCTGGCCAAACTGTCACGCCCCACCCCCTCCTCGGGCGACCTCACGACAGATCCTCCGATACCCACGATCATCGTTGAACGGCCAACCAAAATGCGAACGCCCAGGAAACGTCGCGGCCGAACAACGGTACAGTAGACGCTAACGAAAGCGCAATACAACCCTGACAAGCGTACATGCAATGGATAGAATGCTGACAGTAGCCAATTCAAAGGAACTTAGACAAATACTTGATTATATAAAAGGAACACCCTGTACATATATATATATATATATACTAATACAACAGAGAGTCATATATATACATACAAACAGTCACCTGAACTGGCTACCAAAAAGGGACTCTCAAAAGCCAGCACACTCAAAAATGGTGCTCAACCACAGACTCCCAAAAACTATGGCAGACCAACTAAAGCTAGTCGGTCTCTGCTCCACTGTCCTCTGAGGATGGCAGCTCCTCGGGATCAGACTCCACCGGCTCCACATACTCGGGCTCATCTGCCAGCTCTGCTATATCATGGGGGTCATACTCATGGCCGTCGATCTCCATCGGCCAGTCCTCCTCAGGCTCCTCCTCGTCCATAGGCTCGGGGTTGATGACCTCACCACCAAAGGTCACAGGCTCGACAGCTCCAAACTCGTCCTCACTCTGGACGTCTATATCCATACCGATGATCGGTCCTCGGTATATCAGAGCTCTCCTCTCGTACCACGCCTCGAACTTCAGAGGTACCAGATAACCTGTACCCTCATCTACCCAGACGGTGGACTCCCTACGCTTATATACAGTATTATTCGTACTACGGTAGATAGACTCCCACTTTTCTATCTCATGTGGCTCACCAAAAAGTACACCTAGGTTCTCCATCCTATGGGTGCGGATCTGAAATGGCGATCAGCCTCAAGTGAGTCTATATGACTCAGTGAGCAAACATAACAACGGACACACAATATTCACATGCATATAAATCAAGTCAATGATACAAGATTATATGCAGTATAAGATGCTCACTCTCAGTAGTGCAATCACATCGGTATGCATGAATCGAACTCACGTTCATTTATATTTCACACAATAGGTTCTTTAGGGGATCTCTTGAATCATCCAAGAACTTCGAAGTCTTAGGCTTCAAGCCGTGCCCGTGCATGCATACTGCACATCAGGCCATGCCACTGTCCACGCAGAAGCGTCACAGACAGGCATGCTTATCGCTCCAGCTACCCAGTGCCTTGCACATTCGGGCGCCCTCGGCAAGCAAAGAGGCTGCAAGCCGGAACTACGACACCACCCGTTCTCGATACCAATCTCAGCATTGGTCGAGCCGTTCTCCATTTTCAGTTCATCGACTCGCCCATGTAATGTGTCGTGCAAAACAATTAACATGCTCAGCCATGTTATTTAAATTCACACAATCAAGCACACCACCAAATAATTATACATTCACACAATTCCACAGGCGAGTTAATCTCTCATACAACTAATAGACAGTCGCTAAATCAAACAAGCAATTAAATGCTCATTTCTCTCAATTTAGATACTCAGAGAGGTGGACACTTAAAATAGAGAAATTCCATCTATAATAATGTCTAACAGATGCACAATCTATTCCTCATCGACTAAATTTCACGATTTAGGAAGATTGGAACCGATGGGTCTTGGTTCGCTAGATCCCAGTCTCATTGAACTACTCAAATTTGTTACTCACTCAATAGAGTATTCGGTCACCCTAGACCACCAAAAATTTCCAGATTTAAGTCTCAATCAACTTAGCAATTCAACTCATGCTTTAACCGAAATAATGCAACCGGATTTACCCTAATTAGAACCGATTTTAAGGTTAAATTTTCACAGATTTTTGGGCAGCAAAACCCTCCTGTTCTAGCCCTAACATACTCACAATAAACCGGCACAATCAAGTATAATGGGTCACCGAATCACCTCAGCAAAACAGAACAGCAAATTAAACAGAACCGGTTCAAGAGAAACCTGTTTTCAACTCAACATCAACTATCCATTTCATGGAATAAACCAACCTAATCTCTACCAATCTGACCTCACATAATCAGGGATAGGTTTAGAAGAGTTTACTCACCAAAACAAGCTTGAAAGTCCACAAATTGAGGCAGCAAACTTGCTGCAAAACAGAACCCAACACAAAAAAATGAAAACCGGCGAAACAGAAAAAAAACAGAGCAGACTTTGAATCAGTACTGCGATTTCTGTAGAAGGTTTTTTGAAGATCCACTTGAAGATTATCGAAGCTTGAGGTCTTACGAGTACACAGGCGAAAACGGAGCGCGATTTGGAGTCCAGACGACCCCGAACGAGCCGATTTCGTCCGAGCGCGCGTGCAGGGACGCGAGAGAAACAGCTCTCGGGAAGGGAGGATTTTTGGCCCGAAAATGAAGAGATCAATGAGAGAGAGAGAGGAAGAGAGAATGGTCAATGGCTTCTTGGACAAGCCATGGTGAAGCTTGTTGAACAAGCTTTGCAAAAAGTCAAACCACGGTCCAATCCGGGGCGCGACACGTGGCAAGAGGGGGTAAGCTTGAAGAAAGTCAAATCAATGGCCAATCCGAGCGTGACACGTGGAGGAGTCATCAAGGTTGGTCCAAAAGTCAAGCAAGGGTCCAATAGAGTGATGACAAGTGGCCTCAAGATTAGATTAAATTTATTTTTACTTAACTGCGAAGAAACGAGACTCGGCGGTTCGATCGGGAGAGTGAACTTTTGAAAATTTCAAGAGTATACTCAAAACGCTCACAAAGACGAGATGACCTCAAATCTAAAGTCCATCTCACTAAAACACACTGAACCCAAATTGAGAAGACTGGAGCGAACCGGGGGCAAAACTGACAATTGCACTTGTCGCCCCTTTCGTGGCACCCCTTACTAATTCCAACCTTCTGAATCTCACTGTGGTGCTCAATTTAGCTTTTGCAACA
>JAGVVM010019439.1:0-17875 GCA_019149425.1 Psidium friedrichsthalianum
GGTGAAGACGTCACGGTCGGTGGGACCCTGACCAACCTGATTTTCCACGACAATATGATCCCGAAGGTAGCTCCACCACCACCTCTTATGGCCCAAAATAAGTCCTCACCCATGATTCTCTGTTTAGGGTTCTTCCATTTACATCAATCAAGTAAGCATCAATGACATTATCAGCTGCCAGGCCGTGCTTTCTCAACATAGTACCAAACCCTCCTCCACTAAAATGCCCGCCAATCCCAACACTGGGACATATACCAGCAGGGAACCCGTGGACTTTGCTCTCCATGGCAATGCTATAATAGAGTTCCCCGAGCGTCGCACCGGATTGAACCCAAGCTGCTTCCTCTTCGAGGTCGATGTCCACCAAACGGAGGTTGACCAGGTCGACAAGGATGAACGGGGCTTTGCAGCGATAGGACAGGCCTTCATAGTCGTGGCCTCCGCTTCGAACCCTGATCCGTAGGCCGTGTCTTTTAGTGCAAAGCATGGCCGCTTGGATTTCGGACTCGTGGAAAGGCGTGACGATGAGGAGGGGCTTCAAAGTCGACCTAGAAGAGTTGACCCATCTGGGGTTCTGTTCAGAAGATTGCAAGAGGTACGGATAGGAGGAGGAGTTCGCCGAGTGTACGATCTCGAAGGTCCTCGTGTAGTCGCTGAATCGAGTTTTCATGCATTGCATGAAACTTTCTTGGGTTGTGGTTGAAGCCACAGAGGGAAAGGAGAGCAGAAAAGAAACTAGAACAAGAGAGTTCATCTCTGTATGTGTACTGATGACAAACACAATGTTCATGTTGCGGAAAGGTTCCTGGCAGCTTGATAGAAGATTGCGTATATATTATGGAACAGGTTTGGCGTTTATTGAGGTGGAATATTTCCAGTGAAGATCTGCAGAAGACGGCTAATTGATACTAAATTTGGCAGGGCGAGAACAAAGGTAGGATGATAATTCCTATGCTAGGAATTTTATCACATCATAACTTGCCCTTCAGTCCCCGTCAGTTGGCAAATTTGAACCATCTCCGTGTCTTTGCTCAAGAGGGAAAAAGGACCAAGTCACTTGGTATCAAGGCACGATTAAAATTTTCCTTGCGAATTTCCTATTTGCTGACGTAGATGACTTGCCTTTGATCGGACCTATGAGGTGGGCTCGGCTCGGCTCGGCTCGGTGAAAATCGGTCTAAAGGAGTTGCACTTCTCTAATGACCCTTTGTGCAAGTGACAAACATGGCGTTTGGTCAGTCTCCAGCGGCTCAGTGCCGCTATTGGTGCGAATGAGTTGTAAGGAGTCTTGGTCCTCTTCTAATGACTTCCGAAGAATCTAATCGAACATCAAATTAAACTCAGAAAAAGATTTGTCAGTTTAATTTCAAATTAAAGGACAGTCTGGTATCACTTGGATGTGATCTATTTATAAAGGCTGCGTTAGTTTCCTCGACACGAGATTATGGAGGTCCTTCTGGAGTCCCTGTAAAGAGAAAACGGGACTACATCAAGCATGAAATATTGACCTACAATATTAGGTTTGAAAGCTTACAATCATGGTGGTATTTTATGAACGGAAACAAGGAAAATTATGACCAATCTGACATTTTGATGTCGCAAAAACTTACAAATGAGAAAGTTTGTTGAACGGACCCGCACGAACTCACGTTCCATGAATGAGCGAGGTACTTTACGATTCCAAATGGAATTTGTTGATATGTCATGTTATTTATGGCTTAGGCCGACGTTAGGGTTTAGGATCAATATAAATATTTCTTTTATAGTCCTTGAATTTTTTAATAGATTCCGCTTTTTCTTTCCTCGTGATTTTTCTGGCAAGGGTTTCCACATAAATCTTTGTGTTCATTTCTTCTTTTAAGTTTTAATCTCGTTATAATTTCCGCATTAGTCATAATAGAATTTATGAACTAGAATTAGCAATTATGATAACAAAGAAATAACTATTATAAAAAAGGAAATTTACTATACGAAAAAGTAGTATTACAAATGAAAAGGTAACAAGCCAAACAAAAGTATTAAACGAACAGAAAGGTGTAATATGAACAAGAGATGTTTCTTTACAAAATTAGAGGTTACATAATGATCGAAGGAGAATTTATGTGCTGTTTACGTTACTTTCAACCTGATAAAAAATTTTACTTCTTGAGGAACAAAATGACAATTTACAACCTTATCCAAAAAAAAAAAATGACAATTTACACAATTCGAAGTTATCGTATGAACCGAAAAAAAGATTTAATGTGGTCATTAGTTGTCTACTTATGAATGAAGATTTTTAGGTTTTTACAACCAAAAAGTTAATTTAGTAAAATGAAAGTTAAATTATGCACGTAACTTTATAAGATATAGAAGCAAAATGGTCGTTTATGAAGTGAAAGGTTATCTTAAAAACCTTATGATTTTATTTTTTCACAAAGTGCGTTAGTGAATTACGATACAATGAGAAATTTAACTAGCGTAGGATCAGGAAAGATTACCTTCGATACAAATCCAAAGGGTAATTTATGAACTTTATTCATTATATAATGTATGTTAAGAATATAGTCCCACCAATTACGAAGATTAACATTTTAAGACCCGATGGTTAATTTATCATTTTTCATTTACAATGACGTAAACATTATTGAACGAATAGATAACAAAAGTTTATTGGCAGTTTCAAAAGTTAATGTATTGATCCTTTACAGTACACTAATGCTCTATTTGTTTCGCGAAAAATAAATGATTTAAAAATAAATTCTGAAAATAACTGCTTTTATCACTAGCTAAAATGAATTAACAAAAAATAATGTCATTATTCACGAAAGGGGTGCTATTTCCATCCCCATTTTGGCTAAACCACTTCTTTTTCAATCAACAGACCCAAATACCATTCTTTCTCTTCGATTTATTGTTTCTTTTTTTTAATCAACCTAACCCATATAATTTCCTTTACCTATATTTTCTCTCTTATAGTACCTACTTCACAGTATAAATCTCACATTACACCCAATAAAAGATCACCTGAGCATGCATCAGTTATCACTTTGTCTAGAAAAGGTCATTATTGTTAATTTGTGGTGTCCTTTTTTAATTGCAAAAGTTATATAAAAAGTTAGAAATTTCTAATTATAACGGCTTATGAACACTTTATCTCAAAGTTGAAAATTAAAACTCAATCTAATTATCTAGCATATTTTGACCTCAAGGGTGATTTTCCAAATTTTTTTTTATAGGTTTCTAAAGTTAAGCATCGTTGATTTGTGTTTTCTTTTAAGCTTTTCACATTTTAATATGTATTAGAAATACGGTTGAAAATTTATTTACACATTTTGCACTTTCAAACTCACGTTAGACTTTTTTAGGGGAAATTTTTAAGCACATTTTAAAGTTTTGATCAGGTAAATAATTAAATTGAGTTTTAATTTTGAAATATAGTTTCACTGAAACTATTCGTAAAAAAAAACACTATATTGTGTGTTCATAACCTATCTAGATATTTTTTGTGGATGAAAATATGATACCACAAATGACAACATTCTTAGGCAAAATAATAATAAGATATAGTAAATTGAGATCCTGATGGGTCTAATGAAGCATTTGTATTGTGAAACTAATGAGAGATGATATACGGATTAGCTTGATAAAAAAGAAACAATAAATTGAAGAGAAAAAAGATGGTACTTTGGTAAGTTAACTGAAAAAAAAAAAGAGTGTCTTAGCAAAAAAGAGGGTGGAAATAGCATCACCCTTCACAAAAATGTTAGATACAAATTGTTGTCGATACTGAATTGTTTTGGTTGACTAATTATCTTAAGTGAAACAATTGATCATTTTCTGAAAAATATCTTTCAAATAATTCATTTTTCACAAAATAAACGGAGCCTATGGGTTACTACTATAATTAAAAGAGAAAATATGTCTTACGACCCTAAAAAGTAGTTTGCTATCTTTGCTTCTTTATGATGCTATAAGGGATAGTACTGTGATGAGATTTCACGTAAATCTACTAGGAAAAAAGGAAAATTAAATCGTCATCAAGACTTGGCCCTCAAATTTCTAATAACAAGGAAATTACTTTTCACAACGGTAATTTATAACCTGACATGAGTAATGACTATCGTAAATAAAAAGAAAAAGTTACCGCTTAGTGACCTTGATCACAAAAGTAAATTACTTTGCGAGAAGTAATTTACTTCCTTACAAGAGGACAGTCCATCCCCCAACTCTTCTCTATCTATTGCTGAATACTTTCTGTCGTGCTATCCTTGTACTGCCATCAATGTTTCAAGAGGGAGATTTGAAAAACCGCAATAGCTAGGAGGGATAATTTTTAAAAGTACACTCGAGAGGGAACTTTCAAAATCTAAAATTCACTTTCGTGGGCTTTACTTAAGAAGATGAACTTGTCTTCTAGTTCATTACTCATTGGTAATAGAAAATTAATATTCCGGAGCCAATATGCCGTGGGAAGGCTACCAAAGACCCTTTCGGAGGCCCTAGCAGCTCATAGCTGAAGTGGACAGAGATGAATACATAAATGGAAAGCGGCGAAAAGATCACATGTTAAGAGTTAAGAGGGCTTGCGACAGAGATATCTTGAGCAATTAATGGTGCCTTCTTTACAGATCATCCAAGAATTACAGAAAATATTCAAATATCCAGCTGAAGACAAGGTTGGAAATGAAGATCGCGAGAAGGGCACGTTCTTGAATAAGAAAGTCAAAGACGCGTCAGTCAGAGAGATAATTAACTGTGCCTCCTCCATAGCTCGTTGAGGAGTTCCAAAGTACTCATATCTGGACAAGAAAGTGAAAATGCCTCAGCTGAAGAAGACAAAGCTGGACTCGTGCAGATTGCATTCTGGACTAAGAAAGCAAGACGTGTCAGAGACGTACTTCGGCGATTGGTGGGGGGAGTCAAGGTTTCAGAGAACGAAAACTGGAAATGCAAGGCTACGCGTGGAATGAAGACAAAGTCGAGATTTGCGACAGTTTTGACCCTAAAAAAATAAAAAAAGATTTGTGTCAGCAATTGATCATGTCGCTACCAACAGCTCTTTCAATTATTTGAAGATCCCAAACGTTCCGTCTAAGAAATACATAAAAGGATTCAAAGTAAGCTAGAGAACAGAAGAAGAGAAGAGAAAAACTGTGCCATAAAAAAAAAATCATGAGATAAGTGCACTCGAAGTTCTAAAATTTATCACGAAAGTATAATTAAACTCTAAAACTTTTCAAAAATGCAATCAAATCCTAAAATTTATCATGAAAGTACAATCCTCATTTTTCCTTTACAATACACTAATGCTCCATTTATTTTGTAAAAAATGAATGATTTGAAAAAAAAATGAGAAATTTTCAAAAAAGGACCCCAAGTACACTTATTTTTTCAAATAAGGCCCAAAGTAGACTTTATTTCAAATAAAGGTCTGAAGTGGCAATGGTTGTTTCAAATAAGGGTCTGACCTCGTCGACCAACCAGCCGGCCAAATTTTTCAATCGATCAAGGGCATTTTTTTTTTCAAAAATGTAATTTTAATTTAATTTAGTTAAATTAAATTAAAAATTAAAAAAATAAAATTGAAGGGGAAAAAAAAAAAGAGAACAGAGGTGTGAGGGAATTGCCCTCTTGCCTGTGGCCGCCACCCCAACGCTAGTGGGGCGGTGGCCACTACCGTCGGGGTCGCCGGCGCCTCGGCGATGGCCGACAACCTTATCGACCAATGTTGAGGGCTTGGTGGCCCTCGGCAGAGCTAGGAGAGGGCCACGACCCTCTCCCAGATTTGGGCGAGGGTCAGACTTGTCTCAATGGCGAGCCACCAAGGGTTGGTGATGGTCACCCCTCGGCGATCGCCCTTTTATGTTGTCGGCCCTCGGTGGCCCACTGCTAGGATTGGACGAGGGCTGGCGACCCTCGCCAGATTTAGGAGAGGCTCATGCCCCTCGCTAGAGTTGGGAGGGGGTTTGTGCCCCTCCCAGCTCTAGCGAGGGCTATTAGGCCCTTGCCCCTAGTTTGCGGGGTCGCCAGCCATCGCTGATGCACCGACGAACCCAAAGGCAAGTGGGGTAGCAGCCATAGGCGGGAGGGCAGCCGCCTCTCGCCTGTATGTTTTTTTTTTCAATTTCAATTTTATTTTTAATTTTTGAAAAACTTCAAAAAGGAAAAATAAATAATAAAATAAAAAGTCAAGTGACTAGATTGCCCTAGTTAATTGGTGAGTCAAACTCTTTTTTGAGATTGATAAAGTCACTTCAAGCCTTTATTTAAAACAATATCCACTTTAGGTCCTTACTTGAGACAATGAGAGCACTTCAGGCTTTTATTTGAATAAGGTCAACTTCATGTCCTTATTTAAGAAAATGAAGCCACTTCGGGCCCTCTTTTCAAATTTTCCCAAAAAAATTCCTCAAATGATTGTTTTTATTGCTAGGAAAAATGAATTAAGAAAATAATATTTTCATCATTCACAAAAGGGTAGAGCTATTTTCACCGCCCGTTGGCTGAGCCACTTCCTTTTTAAACAACAGATCAAAATACCACTCTTTCTCTTAGATTTATTATTTCTTTTTTTTTATCAACCTAACCAACGTTACTACCTTATTTCTATTTTCTCTATTATATTAATTACCAAATATACAATATAAATGCCAAATTATACCAAATAAAATCTCGTCTTATCATGAATCATATAACTTATTATTTTTAATTTATGGTGTAATTTTTTAATCACAAAAGTTGTATAAAAGGTTAGAAATTTTTAGTTATAACGGCTTATGAACATACAATTAACTACATACTTTTTATGAAATAGTTTAAGGAAACTTTATCTCAAAGTTGAAAATCAAAGTTCAATATAATTATCTGGCATATTTTGACCTTGTGGGTGATTTTTCGGAATAAATTTGAGGTTTTTTAAATTTAAGCATCGGTGATTTGTGCTTTTTTTTTTTTATAGCTTTTCACATTTTAATAAGTTTTGGATGATGGCGTTGAAAGTTTAATAACACATTATGCACTTTCAAACTCGCATCGGATTTTTTAGGAGAATGTTTTTAAGCATATTTTAAAGTTTTGATCCACTTGCTATGAGATTGAATTTACAATCGCAATTAATTACTTTCTTCATAGCATATTTTAAATTTTTGATCCACTTACTATGAGATTGAATTTATAATTATAACTATTTTTCATTTTTAACAAAGACTGGCCAAATAATTAAATTAAATTTTAATTTATGACTTTGAAATATAGATTTACTCGCACTATTCTAAAAAGGGCAATAAATTATGTGTTCATAAGCTGTCTAGAAATTTCTTGCGAATAAAAATATGAGACCATAAACCTAGATTGACAACATTCTCTAGGCAAAATAATAATAAGATATGTTAAATTGATATCTTGATGGGTGTATGGAGTATTTGTATTGTGAAATTAATGAGAGATGATAGAAATAAAGACATTTTTGTGGATTAGCCTGATAAAAAAGAAACCATAAATTGGAGAGACGGGGGGGGGGGGGGGGGGGGATTGTGCTTCTCTAAGTTAACTGGAAAAATTGAGCGCCTTGACAAAAATGGTGGTGGAAATAGTGTCATCCTTCATGAAAATGTCAGATACAGATTGTAGTGGATGATAAAATTTCTTTTCGTTGACTAAGTACATCAAGCGAAACAAGTGATCATTTTCTAAAAAATATTTTTCAAATTATCCAATTTTAGCAAAACAGATGGAGCCTTAAATGTTATTATTTCAATTAAAAGAGAAAATTGTATTTTACGACCCTAACAAGTACTTTACAATCTTTACTGATCATTTATGATGCAATAAGGGATAGTACTGCAATGAGACTATAGATAAATTTACTTTAAAAAAAAAGGAAAATTAAATTGTCATCAAGAATTGGCCCTCAAATTTCTAATAACAACGAAAATTACTTTTCACAAAGGTATGAGCTATTACTATCGTAAACAAAAAGAAAAGTTACTGCTAAGTGACCTTGATCGCAAAAGTAAATTACTTTCCAAAATGTAATTGACTACCTTACAAGAGGACAATCCATCCACTTATTTCTGAATATTCCTGTCACGCCATCCTTGTACGGAAATCAATGCTTCGAGAGGGAGATTTGAAAAAAATTTCTAGGAGATCCAATCATTGGACCGGTCACATTTTTGTTGTTGTGATTTGTTGTTAAATTTCTCTCGTTAACGACATAATCACCAGATCACCTTTTGTTAATTGTATTGCATCGTCACTAAACCTAAAAGTCATACTAATTAAGCATCATAAGTATCATAGATTTAGGTACCGGTTTACATATAGGAAATTTTTATTGAAAAAAATATTATTTAGCCTGGTCTGGTTCCTCCTTGGAACTAGGCACCATACCGACCGTAACCAATTTCAATTTCATAGAATTAGGAACCGGATCAAATTGGTCGGTTCGGTCTGGTTAGGGCGATTCTCGGTTCGATGTTTCCATTATGCTCAGATCTAATTTTAACATGGGTTTAACACAAACTAAGTTTTCAGCCCCAAAAAAGTATTTAACTGAATAAAAATAAAAATAAAACCTTTTCTTAATCTAAAGTGAAAAAAAACCCTTTCTTCGAAGGACGGAGAAAGCGCGAACGCCGTGGTGGCGCAGAGCCATCTTCCACCTCAGAAAGTTCGACCTGGACTGACTCAGAGCCTTCTTGAGATGAACCTTACAGATACCATCTTTTATTCCTAAGTCCTTGGTAAAAAAAACCTTCAAATCCCACAAAGATGTCTCCAGGATCCTCTCTTGCCAACCTTCCGTCAAAATCTTCCGCTGAACCCACCCTCATCGACCTAACCGGAGTAGACGATCTGTCCTCCGAAGCCACCGCAGCAAGGTCCAGCGCCGCTCCTGCGCCGCTGTCATGGCCGCAAGTGCCCGAAGAAGAGGGGGCAACCGAGAAAGAAACAAAGGATGAGGGTCGAAAAAGGGAAGGGAAGAAGAAGATTGTTGGCAAGAAGGACGACGACGACGATCGCCTCTATTTCGAGTTTGAACCAACCAGAGGGTTCACTCAGGTTTCATCCTTCGAATCTCCTGCGTTTCATTCCCCTGACCACGAAGAAGCCTTTAGAGCATTTCTCGCCCGGGAAGCGATTCCTAATCGTTACGTCGACTTCGAGTATTTAGAGTCTCACGGGATTTTCGTCCGCGAAATATTCGAAGAACTCAACTTTAAATCCATTTGCTGTCTGGATGAGGAGGTCTATCCTCAAGTGGTTGCGCATTTCTACTCAAATTTGCACTTTCCAAATCCAAATGAGTTTGTTTTCACTTTCGGGAAGAAAGATTACTCTGTGAATTCGGAGGAACTAGCCTCTATTCTCTCTGCGTCCTCGTACCATTTTGAGAAAATCCCAGTCCATTTCAACGATGCTTACAAAGCGATCACAGAGAACCCATCCTTCTGCCGAGGTTTTAAAACTCCTGTGTCCTATCATCTTCTTCCTCTTAAGCACAACATCATCCATAAAATTCTGGTTAGGTGCATTAGGCCCAAAGCTACAAATACAAACATCGTCTCACGATATGAAGCTCGCCTACTCTGGGCAATGGTCATAGGTGCTGAATTCTCACTTCCTCACACTATCATCCTCCATATGCTTAGGACTGTGAAGAGGAAAGTAGGGAAGCTGCCCTACGGCTCACTCATCACTAGAATTCTCCAGCAAAAGGGTATAGAAGTTCCTTATGAACTGAAGGTGGAAAAGCTGGCGACTTTAGAGATTGGGAGAGAAACGTTGAGCAGGATGAATCTGAAGCCAACTGTACATGGCTGGGTGGACTCGAAAAATGAAGTGATGAGGATAGGCGATGAGGATGATGAGTACACGAAGCTGGTTCTACGAGAGAAGATGAAACGGGAAGTTGGTAAAAGCAAGAAGAGAAAGGAGCCCATGATTGTGCAGCAAAAGCCAAAGAAGAGAAGGTGTACAGAAGAGTCTTGGAGGAAAGAAAAAGCAACGGCTGAGGGGAAGTCTTCAAAGATTGCATCTGAAGTTGGTGAGTTGAGAAAGGAGATCCGAGAGTTGAAGAAGTCTATAGAGGAGCTTACTCGAGCTGTTGAAACTCTTGGGCAGAATCTTGTTGTTATTGAGCAATTAACTGACTGAGAGCTCATCTTGATCCAACAATTAGCGAAAGAAAAGATTTTACAATGACTAACAATGTCGTTATTATCGCTTAGGCTTCCTCTTGTTTTTGATTTGATGTTTCACTTTTCTCTGTTTTTAGTGCAATGAAAGGGAATTTGTCAGTGTCTTGCCTGCAAATCTTCCCAGTCGTTCGCTTCATCTCCTCAGATCGACACCTCCAACCTAGAAATTTGCAGACAACCACCCTCTTTCCTCTCTACGTGTCTGGTTTGCGGACTCATGGGTTTTCATCTCCCCCCCCCCCCCCCCTCTCTCTCTCTCCGTATTTTTTGGTCTCTTTTGCCTGAGTGCAGCCCTCATCGTTCCAAATCAGGGCAACGTCAATGATGGTGACCACACTTAGCGATCGAGGTCCGTCTCTGATTCTCTCCCTTAGGGGCGAGGGCGAAAAGAAGTCCGTTTCGTACCTTCCAAAATGATGGCGGATGCCGCCGGCGGGGCATTCTTCCCCGCGTTCTTCTCCGATGGTGAGATAGAGACCCACATAAGGGCAGTCCTCGTCCACCCATCCCTCCGATTCCACAACCTGAAGCCGACCCTCAGCCAGCACACCGCGTTCTTCCTTGCCGACCCTCAGCCAGCAATTGATCATGTATCTACCAACTGCTCTTTGAAATTTTTGAAGACCTCAAACGTTCAATCTGAGGTCTACAAAAGAGGATTCAAAGCAAAGCTGGAAAACAGAAGAAGAGAAGACAAAAATTGTGCGATAAAAAAACAAATTTGCAGAACAAGGTCGAATTTGATTGGAAGAAATAACTTTCTAATCCTACCGGCGGTAATAACAAGTTCCACGAACTCCCGTTAAGCAACACACTTATCTAGAAGAAGTTACAAGAAACCTGAAGCAGATAATAAACATAATACTTGACAGTTCTCTAGTGTATTGTTGATGACTTTACTGGTGGATTGTCAATTCCTTTCGAGCTATCGATAATTCGGTTCATTGATAACTTCGGACTTCACCAAACTTTATTTTTATCGACTAAGTCATTCACCCATCAATACTAACAAAGCGTTCTTTTTATTTTTTTTGGTGTCAATAGAGGTACCAATGACAGGGCCCAGAGTGGGATTGGGTTCATCTCGAACAACGAGTTCGGGAAGCACCCAAGGAACGAAGAAAACTGCTTTGATAGTGATCATCAATGTTGTTAAAACGAATAACGCAAGAGTTAACATTGTATCGATTTCGACCCTGAGGTACATCGGGATCACTCCGATCAAAGTCGAACCAAGAGTACCTCGATCTACTTGAGCGAAAAGCGGGAATGGCCTCGAAATTTAATTAGGTCGCGCAGAATGAGGAAGATATTGCGAGTTATGCGATTACTGTGGGAGTTACTGAAATCATGGAAGTAGAAAAAAAATCACGGAAACGTGAAGGAATTAGACAGGGGATTGCATGTGAATTCCAACAACCAACGAAGAAAATTCAAGTTTGCCGCCCTAAATACGTGGAGGATTATGATTTAGCACCTTCAATATTACGGTTATTGCAATAATCACCCCCAAATTGCAACAGGATTTAAGTTGTACCGAGAACTCAAAGCGAAAAAATGGTTGAATTTTGCCTAGGTCCATCTGTCTAGAGGCCCATGGTTACTCTACAAAGTCCCATGAACTTGTCAAATTCAAGTTTTTAGTTTGCTTATGCGGCCCCCTAACCTAGAGATATTTGCATATGATTGGCGAAATTTGAACGAGTGACCTCTAAATACCGAGCTGGAAAAACTCCCACGTCATAATCCACCTTCCCAATCTGGAGCTTATATCTATATTTATTTAAATTATGACTTTCCCTTGTTTTTGATTTGATGTTTTACCAGCTTAAAATGTTAACAAATGCCTTGCTGTGATTGAAATGCCAAAGCAGTCTTTAGGTGACTGTGAGAGTAACAATATGTTGTGGACCACCAATTTTTGATAAGTGGAGCCCTACAACAATTTGTGATTTTTTTTTCTTTTTTGTGTGTGGTTCAGAACATATTGTTAATTTCAAATGGATGTAGAATCGTGAGATAATCATTTCTCAATGCCAAATGGAGGAAGTATGGTGAAAAATGGCAAGTAGGGGGCGGCTTTCTTCTTGTCATATAAGCAAGGGTCCCGTCTTTAGCTCCCAATAGAACGACAATACGGTGAGTGGTACGACGCCCTCACCAAGGCAAGCTAATTCTCTTCCTCTCCCATGTTGCCGGCAAAAAAGAGCCAAGGTGACTTTAGAGCGGGTGATATTTTCTTCATTCTTGATCAACGACGGTTTCCTCCAACCACGAGTTTGATGGATGGAATATGACTTATGACATCACCCATATTTAAATTTAACTAATATCAAATATGAGCGACGTCCGTATTTATAATCCACGAATCAGAAGAGCTCCAACACGACTATTTTAAAATCATAAGAATGGTTTATATTCCGTCCATTAATACCGTGATTTTGACGTAGCCATTCTATACATGTAAAGGGAACCAATCCAATTACATACGCAGAGGAATATGCGGAATTAACAAACCCAAAACCACACTTGAATCACTGATCGAAGAAGTGTATCACAGAACATACCTTGTTTTCACAAATTAAATTTACCTATTGCAATCTCGAGAGATTCATTCGTCCGTTTGATGTTCGGCAGAGTTCGTCATCAGTTTTCCTTTCCTTTTTGTTCTCTCTCTCTTTTT
Organism: Psidium friedrichsthalianum; assembly: GCA_019149425.1. Classification (NCBI taxonomy): domain Eukaryota; kingdom Viridiplantae; phylum Streptophyta; class Magnoliopsida; order Myrtales; family Myrtaceae; genus Psidium; species Psidium friedrichsthalianum. The sequence goes on from JAGVVM010019439.1 coordinate 12,868, forward strand.
TTTTTTTTGGGTTCTACTTTGGAAGAACATCTCATATCGACATTATAAGCAAAACGTCATTCTATGGGCAGTTAGCAAAATGAACGTCTCATGTTCCTTTATCACACTCAAAGTGATAGCTACCAACGGCAGTTAATCCCTAAGATTAAAGAGGTTGGGATAGCCTATACGGGTAGACCACATTCCTTTCCATATACCCTTAAAATCCAACATCTCCCACTCGCCTTTGAAGGGCTATTTATAACTCTCTTTTCTCTATAAGGTTCAACTAGCATGTTACGAGAGCTCGTTGCCATACATTCATTGGGAGTGTATAGGTGCGACATCTCACTTTTCAACTGGTCAACTTTCTTCACCCGACTCCCTCCACTAACTTTTTCCTCTCTCTCTCTTCCTCTTTTTTTTCCTCTACCACACGTTGCTCACCTGCCCATCTCACGTCCCCTCCTTCTCTTTTTCCCCACCACTTTCCATTGACTTGATTTTTCTTTTCGTTCCCTCACTCTTTTCTCTCCCCTTTTCCTGTTCAACCGAGAGCCCTTCGCTTGGGCATCTTCTTCTTCTTCTTCGTGCTAGCTGAGATAGCAGAGCAGCAGGTACCGACCGCCTCCGGCCGTCGCTCGTTCGTCGCTTGAGGTCGCCATTGCTGTAACCGCCCTCCAGCTCGTGTCGTCTTTTTGTTGCGTCACCACTCCAGCCTCAGCTCACCAACTCTAGCTGTCGTTGTTCGGTCGCTGCTCTTTCGACCGTTGCATCGCACTGCCGTGCAGCTACAGTCCCACTGTGAGTTGTAGCTCATCCAAACGCTGCATCTTGCATCACGCCGAACTCCTCCACGATGACCGAGGCCCTCCCTCTCTCCTCCTTTTCCTCCGACAGTTCATCCAATCGTCGCGGCCCTGTCGTTAGTCACTGTTTGAGTTTCTGTTGTTGAGCTCAACTTGCCGCTGCTCCTTCACCGCTGCTGTCGCTGCCTCAGTCGTGGCCCGAGCTCGTCCGACGATGTGTTGCGTTGCGTTGAGCTCAACTCACCGTCATCATCCCTCCGACCGATGTCGCCTTCTAGCCGTTGCTGCTTCTCTTTCCTTCCCTAGATTGTCATCCTGTCGTTGCCGTCACTCATGTGCATTTCATATAGTATAGCTTATGCATATTTTGTCATGTCGCATACGTATTCGTATTGTCATTAATTCATGCATATTCATGCAAAAAAAAAAATCGAAAAAAAATCCCACAAACTAGGAAACGGGCCATTTCGACTGGCCAATCCTATTTTTGATGACTTCATCTCCTAATCTTTTTTAAAATGACGATTTTGCCCCTTATGGGTAAATTGTCTCAGAAAATTTCGAAAAATTCTCAGAAATTATGGGAAATAAAGAATGACTACATTCAACTGGTTTGACCTGTTTTCACTTCTCGATCCTTGAAATATGACCATTTTACCATTCTGGTCAATTTGATCAAAATTTTTTCGAGTCACGCCAAATGATTTTTCATGAAATTGGTACCGAAAGGGCGTAAGTGTAATCTAACGTAATCAAGTCCCCGAACTCATAATCTCTGGTTCGCAGAAATAAATTAGTTCTCCCACTAATTTATTTAGGTTTCTAATCGACCTACCAAGAACGATTAGTTGCGACTCCAAATCTTAAAATCATTTGAACAAAAACCAAAGTTGAGATTCGGTAGAGCTTGGGAGGGTCCGTATTAGGTTGATTAAATTAATTAACCTAATAATCCGTTAACCTGAAAATTTTTCCACCAAAAGAAAAAAATTTTAGGGTCGCGACAGCTTGGCGACTCCACTGGAGACGTGTTCTTAATTTTTGAAAATTTAAGAACCTAGCGGACTTAGGCCAGAAAAATTTCATGAAAACTCATTTGGTCTGAATTGAGTGAATTCTAATCTTTAGGTGTTAAATGGTTTTGCAGGATGGGAGTTATAAGGGGTGGAGTGTTTGGCTAACCCTTTGTTTTGCAGGTTTAGCGTGTGATAATTGTAATTTAATTTATGAACTATTGAAGCGGTGTTTGCATTTAATTGTCGTGCATGATTAATCGCTTTAGCACTACATCACACAAGTCTTGCGACCGAACCTGGGCTACTAGTTTGAGGATGGTATTGTGATTTGGTCCTAACGTTCGGCGTGAGATTACGTCGAAAGTTAGTCCAGATTCAATCCCGAACCTCTTTCAATAATGAGTTTTAAAAGTTAGGCCTCAGGCTTGGTAAGATTACCGAAGCGGTGGTTTTAATTTTTAGCTCAAGCAGCCGAAGTTGGGAGGCCCGGCTAATCCTGATTACGTCGTGGGATCATGGCTAATCTTGATTATGTGTGCGAGATTGTCGCATTGCTGTAAGTCTTTCACTTCAATTTGTCAACCTTTAGAGTAAATAGGCTAAGATTTAAATTCACGATTCATGTGCATGTCTCTGTGACCTACATGGTATTTTTAACGGTGAAAGTAAGTTTTCTAACTTCATCTTGTATTTATTTTTGGTCGGTCCTGTTAGGTGTCATTTTTTTCAAAAGAAAATGAGAATTAAATTGGTATCCCATTTTTGAAAAGATGAATGCGAAAAATCTCTCTGTGGAATTTTGTTGAATAATAAAGGATTTGGTCACGTTTTTCCTGCTTCAATAGAAATGAGATTTTCCTAACAAATTTACCACTGAAAATTCATTCTGATAAAAGAAGAAAATTCCTTTAGAAAGTTTGATAAACGTCAGGAGATTTTACCACATTTTTCTAAGTTATAAAATCTGCAAGAAAATTCTTTCTGAAAAAATTCGCCCATGTCTTTCAAAATTTTTTTCTAATTTCTCATAAAATTGAAAAGTAAATTTGGACTAATGTAGGAGTCATGGACCGACCCCTCTTGGATCACATACTCATTATTTTCTCTACTTTTGCAGGGAATTATAGGTACCCCAGGCGGGAGTAAAATTGGGTGCAATGATACGCCAGAAATGATCTTGAAGAATACGAAAGAATGGAAATTACCGATGCCTTAGCCAATTACACTGGGGGCAAGCGAAGAAGTCCGGGAGATAGAATCGTGCCAATCAGTCAGCACGTATGGGCCATGTATTTTAATGGGGGTAATGAATGTATCCGGATCAAGAATGGGGGCATTTTTAATGTATTTGGAGGTTCCTGTATTTTTGAAAAGTATAGATTTTGTAATCAGAATCTATATAGCAAGTACGTTGATCCAACTCCTCAACGTCTTTCTGGTTAAATCCATTAAAGGCCTGCCTTTTAAACTTTCTCGGATTCGAACCACGTGGAGAATTTTGGAGGATCAAAGAGTTATTATTGAACGTGGTCTACAGGCATTTCTGCCGACACTATAGGCAACCGACACAAACGAGTGAACGCCGAAAGAGATAACATATGAGTGAAGTGGGGCACGCAATAGGTATTTTGATTCATTTATTGGCACACGGATTGAGTGGTCATATCTGCAATAATTCATGTGACCAGCTCACGGACCTCAATGTAGCTAGTGGGTCCCGCTGCCAAAAGTTTATTCAATGTTCTCGGTATTATCGTCCTAAGCGGCTAATACTAAGAGAAATGTTAATCCTCGGTGTCTCCAGGGCTTTGAACCATTCTATCATGCTATACGGAAGAAGATATGGCAAGAAGATTAAAGCACAGAGATATGAAGCTCTTTCTCTATTTCATTCATCAAGGAGTATTACAACTGCTCACTAGGGAGGAAAAGTAAAGCCAAACTGAGCCCTAATAAGCATTACAAAAGAGTTCAACTAGCTCTTCATGAAATTAATGCTCTGCCTACACTGAGCGACCTGGGATTCGAGATCTGTAAGCTTGAAGAACAGGCTGTAACATTCTGAATTTCGACCCCTGTTTGGGACTTGAATATAGAATGGATATGTCATGGATGCACTATTAATGAATTCCACTCGAAACTGATCACTTCGAGACAACTGACCAAAAGGGAAGGGCTATCTATGAAAATAAGTACGTGGACCAATTGGTCGATACGCGTAATTCCTAACAGCCACCCGTTAGTTTGAGAATTTCATTATAACTGCTATCTAATGAATTTGGCCACGAATTGAGTTCCGAATAGGACAATCGATTTTCAAGAGCGTTGCAGTTGCTAAATTTGGATATTGACGAGGAAGGTTCGGAAATTGATAGTTTGGACTCGGAGTGTCGAGAAGAAAGGCAAAAATTAGAAATTTCTGTCGAGTCCCTGATTTGCTCTAGATTCAGTGGCTAGGGTGTGAGATGAATTTTAGCGAAGTCAGAAAAATTTTTCGAGATCATCTCGAGTCATTTTCCCTTCGCGATTGAGCCAAAATAACACCGATTCAGTCCCAATCAGTCCCGTTTTGGCACGAATTTTGAGGATTGACTAGTCAAACTTGCTCTCCAAGTTTTGACCAGATTGGATAAGCTTTGACCAACTTTTGGTCAAATCGATGAATAGTAAGTAGATATTTTGATTATTTAATTAATATTTTGAGATATTTTAAATAAAAAAATATTATTTTGGGAAGACCATTTGACTTTTTCTCTCTTCTTCTTCCCTCTTACGGCAGATCACCATCCCTCTTTCTTTTTTCTCTCACGGTGGAAAACTTTCCTTCTTTTCTCCCTCCCTCTCATTTGGCTCCAAATTCTGGCTGCAGACTTCAACCGGCCACTGACAAAAATCTGTAAGTTGGATTCTCGTAATTTTTGGATATGTTGTAGTTCAATGTCTTACGGTTCTAACCCAACTTGAATCGCCTCAATCCGAGGTCGTTTGACCCTTCAAATGTATTTTCTCGTATCAGTCGACGAAACTGTTTTCTGGGTGCCGAAATTCTGTTTTAGCTCTAATTGATTTATATCGACCCCGGCTGCCCCTAGATCTCATTTCCATGTCAAATATATGATTTCTAGTTCGTTTTGATGTCGGTTCAGCCCCTGAACAGCCCCGGTTTGGATTAAATCCACCGGAATCCGTCGTCGTTGTTGTGCT
>JAGVVM010019442.1:0-14624 GCA_019149425.1 Psidium friedrichsthalianum
TTTTTTTCTTTTGCAGAAAGAGACAGGAATACTCGACGAACGAAACCGAAGTCAATACTTGGCCATGACCTTAACTCTAATGGTGAAGTGTACAAGGAACGTCGAGGGAAACTTGATCCAGCGAATCTGGTAAAAGGAGTCACGCAAAACATTCAAGATGAAGGGAAATGTTAACACTAACATTTGACATGTCGAAGGAGATAATCTCAAGCGGCAAATCATGATCATCTGCTAAAATCCAGTCTGATGAAACTGGGGCAAATGGATGGCAAACCCTGAATTGAAAAGGAAAGTATGCCCTCTTTAACTCATTTGGTTTCGAGTAACCTTTCTGCTTTCCTTCTTGCAGGGCATTCAACCCCGACGACCATGATCGTTGTCAATATTCGAGAAATCAAATGCTGCAAACCTTCACTTAACTCCTTCACTCGTGCCTTTCGTTGTGCAAGGGCAAACTGAGATAAGCCACTCATTGACTTAAGGAGTAGATTCCTCGATTTGTTCGATCCACCCACATGTCCTAGGGGCAATTCAAACGCTCCAATTGTTGAGAATTTTCTGCATACTTGCACTTTTGGTAAACTCGTGTGGGGCTGAAAACTGCCATATCTGCATTGCATTTGCGTATGCCATGATCCATGCATGACTTTTCTGCATGTTTAATTTCGCCAATTCTGGTTTGGAGCATAAACTGCATATGATGCATCGAATGTACAGAATGGGGCATGATAGGATGATGAAGGCAAGTCATTCCCATACACGTCCTGTAATCTAATCCCCAGTGAGATGAGCGGTAAGTCAGGATCCGCATTCCTTGAGGCAATGGGTTTTCTCGCAAAAGGTACGATAGCTGAAAGGAGGAGGCATTCATTTCTCTATCCTAAACACTGCAGGTGACCATTGAAAACCCATTTGAGCGGCGGTTTCACTTCGCAACCCCTGTCAAGAACCACCCCACATCGGGGCCAAACAGAGGTAGTCCTAGCAATTGCATGAGGTAAATGGTTAGAAATTTTCTTGCTCGGACTAACATCAATTTTGAGTATTCCTTTACTTTCAGCCTCATACGGTAACTCAAGTGCCTTAGGATGACGAAATGCATTCGTTTCTCTATCCAATACACTCATATCCTTTGCACCACCCAATTGAGCTTCGTATTCACTTTCTATAAAACCCCGTTGGTGATCATTGCGCAATCGAAGATGAAGGTGGCGCTACCTCAAGCAGAAGAATCAGAAGAAAAATTCTTTTCCTGAACAGAACAGAAAAGACAAAAATCCAAAAAAATGGGACCAAAAGGAAGAAAGTCAATCTTGGGCATAAAAAAGCAAAGCGCCAGTTAAAAGCAAGGCCAATGCCCATTCAGATCAATGTAAATCCCCAATGGGATCTGGTTGCGAAAGAAAACTCTTCGAAGGAGTCAAGTTGCAAAAAAAATACACAGCTGGAGTTTACACCGTTCGGGAGCGACGACGGTATCAGCAGAAATGACGCCATCCTCATACAACGATGATGTTCTTTGAGGACTATTTTGAGGGTAGAAACTGGTGACGAAGATGCAATGACCACCAATGTCAAACCCACCTCCCATATCTTTTGGGCCAAAATAAGCCTTCCTCGGTCCATAATCCTAACCTACGTTACAACCCTTGAAAGTCTTTTCTGATTAAGGCACTTGAGTTAACGTAGAGTTGAATGATTTTAAGCATCGCTCGAAAAGGTACGAGCAAGACTATTTCTCTCTCATTTTCGCAGGGTTCTTGACTTGTAAACCTGGAGCAGATGATGAAAACCTTTTTGTTAATGACCTTGACTCAAAAGAGTCCCATTTGGTAAGCCTTTAACCCAGCCTACATTACGGTCCTAATCAAAGACCTTCAGATCGGCTTGATCGTACCAATTGCGAGATTGCTCAGACCCTTGTCGAATGCGATGATGGTGAGATTGAGTGATTTCTTTTCAATCCTGCAATCAGGATAAATAGCCTTTCTCGAGAGTGAGAGAAAGCCCTTTCGGACTGAAGTCTCCATTCAGATTACATTCGAGGTGTTCATGCTATGATGACCACCTTGAACAGAATTGGTAATGCAAACTTGACAGAATAGTTTTGTATTATTCACATTTTGATTGAATGCATCATGAGTTACCACACATATTGTTTCTGATCATTGCAAACTTAGTTAAACAGTTTTGCATGAACCAATGAACTCATTGATGAAAATACTTGCATATGTTACCTCTGACACTACCTGACAGGTAACACATTTTTGATGTTCGAGTTACCTTTCAAGGTCCCGTTTGGCGATTATTGAATGAACAAACCTAGTCGTCGAGAAACCACAGGCGTTTCTTCCAAATCCTCAGGTAGGTATATCTTCAACCTGACCCTTCAAGGTAAATTAAATTCGGTTTGAGCTTCTGCATGATTCTTGGTCTCCCTAAATTCCAGAATGGCACCCAAAAGTCCTTTTTACAGGCACCAAAGTCCTTCTTACAGGCACACAAAAGCCCTTCTTACAAGCAACCAAAAGTCCTTTTTACAGGCACCAAAGTCCTTTTTACAGGCACCTCAAAGTCCTTTCTACAGGCACACTAAAGTCCTTTCTATAGGCAAACCAAAGTCCTTCCTACAGGCACCTCTTCGGCGAACCCTTAATCTGGGTGAACCATTTTCACTATCATGGGTTGACCCACCATACGGGTTAAAGCTTAACCGTCCTAGAGTGTTCTCATGGTAGATCTCTAGGTATTTTCTTGAAATTATCCACATCAGATGCTATCTACACTCCAAAAGGTAAGGGGCAGGTAAGGATCACTCCTCTCTCATCTGTCTCTCAGTATTAAAATGAATGAAACAAGCTCTGGGATTAAGCTATCACCGAGGGGTGCGTAGGTTTGATGTCCTTTCTTTTATCATTTCCCCAGCAGAGTCGCTTAGGCGTCAGGTGTCACCTTGTCTTTGAGAGTAATCTCTCCCGAGAATTCTATCAAAGAGTGGCAGCTGTTGACACCTGATTTTTAGCCATTCTATTTTTTTTAAAAAAAAAATCCTAAAAAATCCATACAAAATCGAAAAATTACAAAAATGGTTCTGAAGGCCCCGGCCCAGCCCAGGGGCCCATTTCCAATAAAAATAATTTTTTGGAATTTTTGAGTATTTTTAAATATTTTTCGAAAAATAGAAAAAAGGAGGAAAATTTGAGAAAAATAGCATTTGAGGCCGCAAAAATACGAAATGATAGCCCATATTTTTCTTTTAATTCCCTTTTCATGTTGGTCTCTCGAAAAAAGAAAAGCGAAAATCGGGACTATGTGTTTCTTCTTTAACCATACCCCCGAATTTGCCAAAAAAATACGTTTCAGCTTTTGAGATTTTGATTTTTTTATTTTAGGTCAAGGACATCATTACCCAAGCCCTGAATTTTTTTTCTCGTCCGAAAAGCCCCCGATTTGCTCAATCTCATTAAATGGCCCATTTCCGCATTTTTATTTTCCTTTCCCCGATTTCGCTAAAAAATGAAATTAATCCAACTCCGAGGGTACCCCTGAAAACTCAAGCCCGTCATCCTATAGTTTTCGCCATTCCGAATCCATTGGTGGGTCTAGTTTGGCTTGATTTGGCCGTTTGGAGGTTCGAACATTGGAATTTCATTTTTAGCAAAACCTAAATTTGGAGTTTTCGTACAATTCGTGGGTAAAATTTGGGCGAAACCACATTTTTACAAGTAACTCGAGATGGGCAAGCCGATTTCGAACTCAATTTTGTGAAAAAACGCCGTTTGCTAGCTCAATTTAAGAGGTGGAGCTCGGTCAAAAAAAAAGAAAAAAATTAATTAATTAAATTTGGAAAAACCATTGCATTTGTCTCGGAATATATTTCCACCCGTTCCGATTGAGGTGGAACAGATTGATATTGGTGAGCCCCAGAATCCAGATGATTGTTTTCTACTCCAGTTTTAAAGTTACTGCAGGTTTAGGCGATGGACCATCCCGGGGTCGAAGTTTTGTCGCACATTTTTTAGCTACTGTTCGTTCTATCGTGCGTCAGGGACTTACGACTGGAACCGAACCTCGCGCTAGCACTATCCTTGATGAGTTGCCGCCCTTGTCGTCGCCAACACGTCACTGAACCTCCTTGAACTAGAACCACGAACAGACCTTGGCATCGAAAATTTCTGATTGCAGTCCAAGATCATGTTCGGTCTCACACAACATAAGCGGATGAGAACTTCGAGGAGTGATATACTTACTGATGGTGGGTTGAATAAAGTACACACACCAAGTGAAGGAACTCATCCAGGGAATATGTCCACTTGACATAACTTTCGGAAAGGAGACGGCAGAGGGTGAAAGGGCATGTGAAGTTGAGCTCTCAGCCGGAAAGGAGGAAAGTGTGTCTAGAAAGGCTGGAAAAGAAAAGCAGAAGGGGAGCACATGGAGTCCAAGCTGCTCTCGGCTGAAGAAAGAAACAACAGCACATGGAGAGGCACAAAGAACTCTCGGCTAGACCTTAGACAATCTGGAAAGGGAAGGCTGCACATGGAGCAGGTGGAATGCTGAAAAGAAAGAGAAGTACAGCTGAAAGGAGGATGCACCGAGGGAGAAAAACAGGAGCACGCCATCCACTGAGAGAGGTTTCGGTGGAGAAAAAAAAGAAAAACTCTCGGTTGGCTTGTGAAAAAGGGCCGTGCACATGGAGGGGCACAGGGGTTCTCGGGCCACTGGGGGGAGATTGATCAGCAAAAGCACCCATTGAACTGGGGTGGAAGGAGAGAAAAAAAAAGACTGAACACAAAAGAGTGGAGAAGGTCCAGTGAAGAGGGGAGGAGAGACCGAGAGTTCTAAAAAAAAAGGAAGAGAAGGACAAGCGGGGAGATACGAATAAAATAGCAGGGGGCGAAGAGGAGAAGGGAGTTTTTTTGAGCGACCAAGAGCCTTGACGAAGCACCAACGTCATTCACCAACCTCTTTGAACCACCGTTCGATCGCCGCCGTCGCCGTTCCGTGCCCCGAACAGGTTCATCCAAGCCTCCCCTGTTTTTGCTCGGTTTGAGCCAAATTTGGCTCCGTTCGACCTTCGGGTCGAACAGAGCCGAATAAACTATTCTCGTGCATACATATACGTTCATGTATGCCCATTCAAGCTTTCTTGGGCTTTGGATTCACGTTGTTTGCCGCGGTTGATTTTTTTTGTATTGCACACCACATGTTTGCTGAAATGTCGCGAGTAGTCCAAACCACCCACTTTGCACCCGATTTTCATCGCCTTCCCATCATTATTATTCACCGTTTTTGAGCTCTCTGTGTTCCATGCATGTAGTATAACGCTTCATTGTGTTTTATTTCCTTTGGTTCAACATGTGGAAAAATTTACAAGATCGGGAAGTAGCTCTGTTAGTCTGATCTGAGGTGCAAATTTTTGTCCAGGTGTTGGAGGCAGTTCAAACAGTCCGGTTTGCACTCGGTTTTCACCATCTTCCTGTGGTTATTTTTCACTTATTTTGGCCTTCTTGTATTCCCTGCATGTAGTAGGATGCGTTGGTATGCTTTGTTTCTCTGGATTCAATTTATGCATGGAGTTACGGTGTCGGGAATACCCCATGTTGGCCTGATTTGTGCTCTGATTGAGTCTGAAGCAGTTCAAACCCCGACTTTCGGGGTGGCTTTCTCTCTCATCTTTCGTGTTTTGAGGGTCGTTCTGGTTTGATCTTGTTCATCATGTATAGCTCTTCGTATTGGTATGTTGCTTGCCCGTTAATTCCAACCGAGGTGTGAGATACAACCCTTTGAAGTTCCGTGGTCAGTCTGTTTTGAGATGAAAATTTTTCTAAGTGTCGGGATCGGTTCAACTAGCTGTCTTGTCGATACCTTTGCGATGTGCTCGATTAACCATTTTTCGAACCGTTGGTCATTCTTGAAACCTAGTCATACCTAGTTTCATGCGGTATGATCTCTTTTCTCTGATTGTATTTGTATACTAAGATAATCGCGTTGAAAAACCCCTTGCGGTTGACTCCTTTTTTAACAAAAACTTTCCGAAATGGACCGGAATCACATCTTCAAGCGAGGTTTTTCATCACGTTTTCAATTAAATCATCATTGGTCATGCTTAGTTTGCCTCGATATCTCTTTCCCAAAAAAGAAAAATTAAAAAATAATAAAATAAAATAAAATAAAAATAAAAAAATGGAAAATTTTCGAAAATTCCTTTTATTGCATATTTACATTAACTAGACTCAAGTTCACCATGGAGCGTGACCGATGTCCATTCCGGTCTTATTTGTTGTACACCCGATCATGTCTCGAGTTTAATATTTGGGATTGTAAATACCCGACGAGCTGCGGGTTTTTCTTTATTATTTTAGCGTAGCTATTATTATTGTCCTCGTCGTTTTATTTCCATTCTCTTTATTTCCTTTGAATGTATTGATTGATTTTTCTTAGGATTACATATTTAGAAAATGCCATGAAATGAACACCTACAAGAACATTTGCATGAACGCTTAGTGACTGACAAAAACATGATTAGGAGTCAGGATTGATACAAACCTCGCGTGCTCACAAGTTAGGTAATAATCAACCCCGAACGGTAACCGAAGGGACTCTAGTTTAAATCAGGGTAACCAAATCCCCAGCTCTAGAATCTCTGGTTGCGTAGGATCGAGTGACTCCTCCCAATCACTCGATGAGGTATCCGGTCTACCTCTCCAAAAAAGACCGGTGGCGACTTCAATTGCATACACACATAGCACATGCCACCCGACCACACCAAGGTCAAAACCGACAATTCCCGTCGCGATTTGGTATGGGCCTGGGAGGGCCCGCGCCAAGGGCCCGACTTCGTGGTCTTTTGGCAATCCATTTGCCCGATCACCCGATCACCGCAAATCGGGTCGCGACAGTCGCACTAGATTGTTGTTTTCTAGCAATATTGTCGGACTCCGGTTAATTTCTATTTTATGTCATGGTGGTGTCCTCAGATCAACAAAATGTGTCCCATTAGCTGTTCCAGAAAATGTTCCATCGAAATTATATCGACGATGAAATACCTTTCAAATATATACAAGAAAGATGTTCCACCAAAATTGAATCGATGATTAAATACCTTTCGGATATGCATGGATCAATGAGTGGATTGATGAAGGATATGAATTCCCTTTGTTGATTTTGAACAGAAAAGTAAATGATAAAGAATTTAAATGTCAAGACAGGAGATAATCGAGGCCAACCATTTAAATTGCAATAAAGTAAACATGAAGATAAATTTGCAAGTTCTCTAAGTAATTGGAGGTTTCACAAAAAGTACGATGTGATTATTTAAAACCTACAATCGACAATTACAAACTGTTATTGGATTTAAATAGATAACTTCATAATCCTATTTGCAAAATAAATAACTCCATAATCTTATTTTGCAGTTAGAAGAAGTCATAACAACACTTACCCATGAGAAGTTTACAAAAATTCTAAAATAGTGGCAATAAATATAATATCCCAACCATTACGTTTTAGCATCGATTGCGCTGTGTCAATGACTTCCTTAGTTGTTGATGCTCTTCAAATTGAGGACTTTTCTTTTCATAGACTACTTCTCCAGCTGACTAAACTGTTAAATATGTCTTGAATTTATTTGACATATTATTTGAGTGGGCCGTAGACCCAAACCCAGAGGAACTAGGTTTTCCTTTTTTGTTTGAGACACTATATATATAGCGTCGTTAGGGTTTTCTAGTTGCGTTAGCGTTGAGAGTTTTGTGAGGGGTTTGGAGTTGTCGACAAGATCGACTTTGTAATCTGGTACTCTCCTTTTGATATAGTGGAATTTCGTTTTGCCTCGCCCGTGGACGTAGATCAATTCGATCGAACCACGTAAGAACTTTGTGTTCCACTTTTGTTCTTCGTTTGATTTCCGCAACAAACTGGTATCAGAGCTTGTTTTGGATCTTCCTCTCTTGGTGCGGTGAGTGTGGGCATGTTTTTCCGAAGGAGCGGTGGAGTCTTGAGTTCGTGCAGTTCAGATTTGCATCCGTCACTTGCCCCTGCAGTCAACGAAATTCCAGATTTTGCCGTTGTTCCTGCTAGTGCCCGGTTTTAGTTCAATTCGCTACTCCTGTTGCTTTATTATTGGAGCACTTAGTCAAAGTCAATTTTGGTGGGCATGGACTCCTTTAGCAGTAGCCGAATTGAAGCCAACACAGAGGACGACGTGAGTTTTGCTTGGAGTAAAAAGTTGTGGCTCATTTGTCTTCTTGTGGAATTGAAGTTGAAGGCTTGTGGACCTTCAATTTTGTTGCTTTCACGGTGCTGATTTTTTGTCCTTTGTTGCTGCTGTTTCACTTCCCTATGGGAAGAGAAGGCGGCGACGAAGTCTGCTGTTTTGAGGGTCCCCTCCTCTATTGGTACTGCGTTTTCTTTGAGCCGAGCGTTCTGTTCAGCGGTCCCCTCCGCTGCTGTGGTCCCCCCCTCTTCTGGGTATTGCGTGGACAGGTAACTCTCCCCGCGCGGTGCTTTAGTCGAAGAAACTTATCGCATTGCCGTATTTGGACTTCCTTTATATGTGATTGAATTTGGTTGTTGAGGTGCGATTTTGGTGGATTTGGCGTGTTTGGACGTGATATCAGGAAGTCAGTTGTTTCGTTTTTTCTTCGTGTTGGACGAATTGGAGGAAATTGGAGTTCGAGTTTTGTTTTAGAGCGTTCGAGTGGAAGTTTCTGGTCCGAGAATTGGTGGGATTCGTTTTTTAGTTTCGAGGGCGTTTGCTCACGTTCTTAAGATGGCATCTTTGAAATTTGAGATATCGTCCTTTGATAGAACAAAACTGTGGCATATGTGCTTGGGCCACATGAGTGAGCGTGGCATGACAGTTTTGAGTAAACGTGGTTTACTTTGTGGAGAGCAGATGACCCCGCTAGATTTCTGTGAGCATTGTGTTCTTGGTAAGCAGTACAGAGTCAGTTTCAGCACGGGAACACATTCGACAAAGGGCACACTCGACTACATCCATTCTAATTTATGGGGACCAGCACAGGTTCCATCTAAGGGTGGTGCTCTTTATTTTGTGACGTTTATTGATGATTATTCCAGAAAGGTTTGGGTTTATTTTCTGAAAAGAAAAAGTGACGTGTTTGAAACTTTCAAGAAGTGGAAAGCTCTTGTTGAAAATCAGACTGGAAAGAAGATCAAAAGTCTTAGGACCGATAATGGTCTTGAGTTCTGCGGTGGTGATTTTAATGAATTCTGTGCAGATGCAGGTATTGTTCGACACCGTACAGTTAGGCACACTCCACAGCAGAATGAGGTGGAGGTTCAGGTGGGTCTTCTAGAGAAGACCCCTCAGAATGATTTGAGCGAGCAAAGTGCTGCTGTTGATTCAAGTTCAGATGAGGAAACTGCAGATGAGGTGGAGCAGCCATACTCTATTGCTACTGGCAGAGAAAGGAGGATGACTCGACCTCCTCAAAAATATGGATACTCTGATCTGGTGGCTTATTCTCTCGCGACAGCAGAAGTTGCTGAGAGAAACATGCTTGGTTAAGTTTTGCCCCTTTCTGGGGCTTGGTGGCGAGATGAATGAAATTCTACCTTTGTTTGAAGAGGACATATTCTTTCCTTTTGTTACATCCCTTCCTACACCGAGTTAGCTCACGTAGGCTTAGGGATGCTGGAAGAACATGTTCGGCTTCTTGACTGATTAAATTCAAGCCAAGGTGGAGATTTGTTAAATATGTCTTGAATTTATTTGACATATTATTTGAGTGGGCCGTAGGCCCAAACCCAAAGGAACTAGGTTTTCCTTTTTGTTTGAGACACTATATATATAGCGTCGTTAGGGTTTTCTAGTTACGTTGGCATTGAGAGTTTTGTGAGGGGTTTGGAGTTGTCGACAAGATCGACTTTGTAATCTGGTACTCTCCTTTTGATATAGTGGAATTTCGTTTTGCCTCGCCCGTGGACGTAGATCAATTCGATCGAACCACGTAAAAACTTTGTGTTCCACTTTTGTTCTTCGTTTGATTTTCGCAACAAACTTTGCTATTATCGACTGAGATTGTCGCTTGTCGATTACACCCAAACAATTAAAAGTTTGTTATTTATTACTGTCAACAACGGCCTGCCAAATTTTGATTAATGAGCCAAATAAGAGTTTCTTTGCATTTTAATAATCTGGAAACCAAAAGGTTATGCCATATGACTAATTCATGCCCACAAATTCGCTAACAACGGCTAAATTAAAGCTTAATCGTATTCTTCTCTCATGCTGCTCTTTTTTTATACGTCAAATTGCACTAAAGTCATTATGTTGGCTTTTTCTTGACCAAATATGAGAGGAAGTAGCATTTCAATGTTACTCTCACCTCAACCTACTCCCACTTTCAGTTTTATGTTTGAAAAAAGATACCTTTTTTAGTATTTTTCTCTAATTATATGGGATTGGCTAAAATACATATATTTTTTTTATGGCATAGCATTCACTGACATATCGGTTAACCTTATGTTACATAGTAATTTGTGTTGGTATCAAAATCATATCGGTTAGTCTAATGTTGATTTGGTATCTTTCAAGTCATCCATATGCTTCTGAAATTATCACGTAAAAAAGTGAAATTTTTAATGAAAAGTAGGTTATTATTTAACTACTTTCGACACGTAGATTATCATTTTAAACGAGCGGTATTTTGAACTTCTTTTTCGATGCCTCACGTATCACAAATGTCCGTTCAAAATAAAACAAAAAGAGAATATATGTTCGTTTCACGGAAAATTAAAGATTTGAAAAATATTTTTCAAAAAATAAACGCTTGTATCTTTTAGAAAAATTAGTCAACGAAAAATATTTTTATTTTCGAAAACACTTTAGGCCTAACTATTTTCACGGCGATGAAAATATTTTGCATTCATTCATTTTTATGAGTGATCCAAGTGTTTAATTTTTGAAAAATATTTTACAAATTTTTGATCTTCTATGAAACAAACACACCATATATGTTCTTTACCAAAAAAAAAAAACACACCATATATGTTCAGTCCAGACTTACTCAATTCCGCTAACAAAGATAAGCAGTACATTAATGATGGGTTGTTGCAAAGCACCAAATGTTTACGTGATGTGGAAAGTGTTAGCGATATGTTCTTGTATCGATTAGACAGGCAGAAATCTCGACGCAAGGCAAAAGGAGCATGATGCGCATAGTACCAAAGGACCCGGGAATTGTCAACGTTGGAATTTTTCTTTATTTATTTTTATTTTCTATTATTTTTGCTAATAGTGGCGATTTTGTAATTTTGGGCTTTCTGTTAGAGACCTATTAGGGTTAGGTTTCACGCCTCATATAAAAGGCGTTTTTCAGTAGGGATAAAGACAGAATATTTGATATTGAATTTGGAGATTTTCTCTTACGCTCTGCGTATTGTCGTTTCCTATTACGTTTGCGCTGCGTCAGTTGGTATCAGAGCCTATGGCGACCAGCGGAAGAAACGGTGGTCTTCGTGACGATGCTCAGGAGACTGGAGCCCCGATCCTTGGGGATGATGCGCTGCAACGTTTGGAGCAGCGTTTAATGGAACGCCTAGAAGAACGAATTGATCACAGGCTTCGTCATCTCGAAGAACGATTTGATGAAATAGCAGATCGATTTGAAACTCTCGGTGTTGATGTGAATCGGAATAGGCAGCATGGCAGAAGGCCGGGGGCAAACGTTGTTCGCGGTGATCCTGTTGATAGACCTGTTCCTGTCCGCAGACAGAATAACCCTTTGTTTTCAGAAAGTTCGAAGGAAGAAGAGGAAGGTGAATTTATTGATGAAGAACGTGCTGACTATGGAGGCAGACGTCCCTATGGGCGATTCCGCAGGGAATATGATGGAAGACGGCGTTACGATGCTCGTGAAGGTAACGGCTTTAAATTAAAGGTCGATATACCTTATTTTAATGGAAATCTGGGAATCGAAGATTTTCTAGACTGGATTGCTGATGTTGATAAGTTCTTCGATTACATGGAGACCCCTAGTGAGAAACGGGTAAGATTAGTGGCCTGTAGATTGAAGGGGGTGCGTCTGCGTGGTGGGAGAGATTGCAGAATAAGAGGGATCGAGACGGAAAAGAGAGAATTAGAACTTGGCCTAGAATGAGGAGGTTGCTGAAGCAGGAGTTTTTACCACCGGATTATGAACAGATTATGTTTCAGCAGTACCAGCGATGCCAGCAGGGTAATCGAACTATACATGAGTATACGGCCGAATTTATGAGATTGGCGGAACGGAAAAACCTGTCGGAGACGGAGGGGCAGCAGGTAGCCAGATATCTTGATGGGTTGAAGCCATTCATTCGAGATAAAATTGGAGTGCAGGTTTTGCGGAATTTATCTGAAGCGAAAAATATGGCGATGAAAGCAGAACTGATGTTGCAAGAAAAGGGTAGGAGAGGCGGCTATGATAATTTTAGAGATAATCCTGCGAGCAGTTCGGTAGGGAAGAGTGGATCCTATAATCGCTCTAACATGGAGCGACGTTTTGAAGATAAAGCGGTAGGAAAGTATCCCATGAACGAGGCAAGGGACAAGGGGACGCAAGCGCAGAAAGGTGCGAACCCGAATCCTTATGCGAAACCGGCGGCAATAAAGTGTTACAGATGTAATCAACCAGGGCATCGATCCAATGAGTGTCCTCAGAGGAAGGCAGTAAACACAGCAGTGCGAGAAGAGGAGGAAGATGGATATTGTTGTGAGCCAGATGGTGAGGAGGAAGACTTTGATGAGGAGGAAGATGAGGAGGTAAATTGCGTAGTGCGCAGGATGATGATAGCGCCAAAACAAGAGGATGATTCGCAGCGCCATCAGTTGTTCCGAACCAGGTGCACCATTTTGGGTAAAATTTTTGCTGTGGTTATTGATAGTGGTAGCATGGAGAATATCATCGGAAAGGAGACAGTAAAGAAGCTGGGAGTACCTGTGGAGAAACATCCTAATCCATATACGCTGGGGTGGATTAAATCTGGGGTGGACAGCATTCGGGTGACTGAACGGTGTAAGATTCCATTCTCTATTGGTAAGTATCATGATGAATTGTATTGCGATGTGGTAGATATGGATGTCTGTCACGTGTTGTTTGGGAGGCCGTGGCAATATGACGTAGATGCGCAACATTCGAGGAGGAGTAATCAGTATAATCTGGAAAAGGGAGGAGTGAAGTACACGTTGCTGCCATTGAAAAGTAGAGGAAAGCAGACGGTTGGAATAATTTCCTTACCCTTACAAGGAAATTTGAAGCTGAAATTAAGGACTCCCGACAGATTTACGCGTTAGTAGTTAAACAGGCATTTGAAACAGAGGCTGAATTGCAAGTGGAGGAGCAGCCCGAATCCGTTAAGCCTTTATTGAAGGAGTTTAGTGAGCTGATGCCTGAGGAGATTCCAGATGGATTACCGCCTATGCGCGATATTCAGCACCATATAGACTTAATTCCTGGTGCTAGTCTGCCTAATCTACCGCACTACAGGATGAATCCTAAGGAGAGCGAGATTCTGAAGGAGAAAGTAGAGGAGTTGCTGCGAAAGGGGCATATTCAGAATAGCATGAGCTCTTGTGCTGTTCCTGCTTTATTAACTCCTAAAAAAGATGGGAGTTGGAGGATGTGTGTAGACAGCAGAGCCATCAATAAAATAACCGTGGGCTATAAGTTTCCAATTCCGAGATTGGATGACATGCTGGATAGGTTGCATGGGGCTAAATGGTTCTCGAAGCTGGATTTGAAGAATGGGTATCATCATATTCGTATTCGACCCGAAGATGAGTGGAAGACAGCTTTCAAGACAAAAAAGAAGGGATGTACGAGTGGTTGGTGATGTCGTTCGGACTTTCTAATGCTCCGAGTACCTTCATGAGACTTATGAATCAGGTTCTGAAATCTTTTATTGGCAAATTCGTTGTAGTTTATTTTGATGATATCCTGATTTATAGTAAAACCGAGGAGGACCACTTGTTGCATTTGAGGGAAGTGTTGACAGCTTTACGGGCCAATAAGTGTACATCAATCTTAAGAAGTGCAGTTTTTTAACTAACAAGCTGTTTTTCTTGGGATTTATTATTACTGCTAAGGGAATAGAGGTGGATGAGACGAAGGTGAAAGTCATCAGGGAGTGGGCTACACCTAGAACAATTTCGGAAGTTCGAAGTTTCCATGGGTTAGCTACTTTTTACAGGCGATTTATTAAAAATTTTAGTACTGTCGCAGCCCCAATTACGGAATGTATGAAGAAAGGTAAATTTTTGTGGGGAGAGGAAGCCGAGCATAGTTTTGCTATCCTAAAAGAGAAGTTGTGTACAACACCTGTTCTTGCTTTACCTGATTTTGATAAGCTATTTGAGGTAGATTGTGATGCTAGTGGAGTGGGCATAGGAGCTTTTTTGTCTCAGGAACGCAGGCCAATTTGCTATTTCAGTGAGAAGCTTAGTGACGCGAGACAGAAATGGAGCACTTACGATAAGGAATTTTATGCTGTTGTTAGAGCTTTGAAGGTGTGGGAGCACTATCTTGTTGGTAAGGAATTCGTGCTGTATTCTGATCATGAAGCTTTGAAGTATCTGAATAGCCAGAAGAGTATCAGTAACGATATGCATGCACGTTGGT
>JAGVVM010019445.1:0-13515 GCA_019149425.1 Psidium friedrichsthalianum
GATAAGGCTGATTTGATATTTGGTGTTGGTTGTAGACTTTGCTGTGCGCTTATTGTTTTGGTTTCCTCATGAATTGTCTTAACTTTAAAAAGCCTCCCAATCGCAGTATATTTGAGGAATAATTTTTTTCCGTCACATAGCTATGATCCCTCTTGCTTGCACATATGAATAATGTTGTAGCTGATAGTCCTTCAATGGTTTTCAGTTTGCATTTTTCCCTTTTAGGAATATTGTTTCATTCGCTTGATGGTACGATTAAGTACTAAAGTTATCTTCGCTTCTTATCTGTTATTGCTTTAGAGCGGGCTCTACATACATGATGGAATTAACTTCTTGGTTGTTTTGACTTTTAATCCTTAATGTTGGATTTTTTATTTTTTGGGTATAAAGCTATACTTCAAAACAGAGCCAAGAACCCAAAATCCTAGTCACCATGAATGATTGTGCTGATTCAGTAAGTTGAAACATTATATTGACATGGTTTAAGTGTACTTTTTACTTCCCACTTTTTCTTCTTTGTCAACTTCACTTATATATGTGTGATTTACTCTTAACTCTTATAAGTATGGAAGATTTGAAATAGGGAAAAAGAGAGCCCACCTGCATTATTCTTTTATTTGGGTAACTAAAAGAGAAGGGAATGGGGAGAGAATTCAGGTACTTCCTTTTGGACTAAAAAAGGTAGTTATTTTAAAGTCGGGGATAAATGATGGAAGTGTGTGTGTGCTGATTCATATAATTATAACCACAAGAATATCCTTAGCGAGAATTTGGAAACAAGAGAAAGACCGAGGCTACTTCAATCTATCAATCAATTTCATTTCCCTCCACATAGTCCTCCCCCCCCCCCCCCCCCCCCCCCCCCCCCCCCAAAAAAAAAAAAAAAGTATGCATTTAAGTGGAGAATTCACCTTCCTATCTTATTGGTTCCCCACAATACCCGACTCTCACTGCATAATTAGTTTTCAGCATACATTGCCGCTTTTTTCTTAATCTTCATGTCCAATCATCAGGGTTTAGGCTGGTATTTGCTCTTGGAGAATTGGATCTGCTACTCTGCAGGGATTGGTGTATGATGAATGCCAGTTGTAGAGATATGGCTAGTAGTTGCTGAACACCTAAAATGTTATGAGGAGCAGCAGATGATGACCCAAGATTTGATACAAATCCTTACCTATGTATTCTGCGAACCATCTGCGTTTGGATCTTGACAACCACAGTTCCGGGTGCGTTCATTTATGTGCATGGCTCTGTGACGGAATACCATCCCATCAAAAGTTGGGGTGGCCGGTCGATTTCGATTTGTATTATTGACATACAGGCTGCCATCAGAATGAGAAGACTGGACGCTGCTATGTGACTTGTTCGATTACTTCTAGGTGATCGAAGTGAAGAGCTTCTTGCCTCCCTTGTTTCTGTCTCTTTTACACCCTTATTAGAGGAGAAAAAGAGGTTTGTTGTATATTCCTACACCGTGCATACCCAACATTTGCTTCTGCGAGCATTGTGACGCAGTTTTATCCAGCGTTCATACTGGACATGCATCCATTTTGTTCACAGTGAAGCTCCAGTATATTGCGCATGCTTCCCTGACCAAGTTGCGACTGTGGTTTGATGATGCGGAGGTTATCTCTTCCCTGTTGTTTCCCACTAGTGCCGCTTACCGGTTGTCATGTATTACCTTAAGCACTTCTCAACCCCATTTTGGAAGGGCCGAGCAGTTTTGGGCGCCACCTTGTAAGGTTTCATATTTAAGAGACCGAACAGTGACTCTGCTACAGTTTGTGTTTTATGCGGGTAAGGAAAATCACACAACACATGCGACCAAGTAGGTCTACCTCTTTTTAGTGGTTTTGTTGAGGTAGGGGGTGGGTCGGTAAGAGTTCTGATTAATGCTTGGATTGGGGTGGCTCATTATCGGACTGCCGGTCATGGCCTCCCTCTTTGATAAAGTTCATATTACAACTCATGGGGTTGCTCGAATTGACTCTAGCACCGGCAAAATTTAGCGTTATTCAGTGCCGCGCTCGTTTTTGGGCCGCATGCGCCTGCAGAATCTAAATGATCACGGGAATTAATCAGGGTCGATGAATGATAACATGAGGAAATCCTTATTTGGAGATCGATTTACCTCATAATCATTCCAGCCTTCCAGGGACGATGACGGGCTTGCTCGATAGAATATAAGGCGTGATCGTTTTGCGAAATATGGGTGGATTTGAAAAATATTTTTTAAAAATTAATTATTTAGATCACTTGAAATAATAAAATGTTTTCATTAATAATAATAATTTATGTTTATGGCGATGATTTTTTTTAATTTTATTTGTTGCTAAATAAAGGAAGTCTCTTGTTCTTTCATCCATCTGTTGGAAAAGAGTTCTGCTTGTGACGAAATGGACAAGCGGACGACCTCAGTCGCCCACGTGTCAACCTCTCACCTTCCGCCATCTTCGCAATCATTTGAGCCTGCCTTCTCTTTCTCTCCTCCCCCACGATAAAAGAAAAAAAAATGACAAAAAGGGTAAAGATAAAATCGAATATTCCTTTAATACTCAAGTACCGCGGTGGTGGACAAATGGAGGACTTGCTACTGCTCAGTCGCACTAGCGTCGTCGCAGCACGCGGAGGTTCTTCATCGGAGGTCGCGCTCCGTCGTCGTCCTCGCCCTCACGTGCCTTCATCGGGAACCGCCCCGTCCTTCGATCGCTCGGGCTTTAAGCGTCTTGTCCGTCCTCTGCCCGGTCGCGCCTCCTCTGCTGCAGCGTCGCCTCTGTTCAGGTCCGCTTCCTCTGGTCATGCAGTGCTTGCTTTTGGCGACTGATTTGGTTTTTGATGTGGCGAGTTAATTGCCGGAGGAAGGAAATTTCGGTAGTTCGTCTTTCTCGGGCGTTTCTAGGCACCTTGCCAGAGTGAATGGTCGAGTTTTTGTTCTCATAGTGGTGTGGTTTCGATTAGTTTTGGGAGAGAATGTGATGTGATTTTCTGTGAAGTAGAGAGTGTTGCATGCTTTGTGCTGCTTTTTTGGAGCTGCTTTGCTATTGTTTTTTCTTAATCTGAAGTTGCGATGAGATTAAACAAATAATTCGACTGTAATGTAAAAGATCTCCTCGTGAACACAACCATCGAGTTAAGGGAAGATCGACGTGCGTGTAATTGGAATCATATGGTTGGGCTGCTGAAGAAAGAAGGTAAATGGGCGAGTCAACAAGCTGGATTAGCTTCCCACTGCTTCATCTTTTTCGTATAACAAATTGGTTGTGCTGCAGCAGATTTCAATATGTAACATGCACAATGTTTCTCTGATGTGGAATTCCCTGCATGCTGAAAGCTCTTCTGCCATTTTTATATATTTCCATATGTAACATGCACGATGTCTCTGATGTGCACATGAGGTCATAACTCTTGTTTCTTATACTCTACTCTAATCAATACTCTTCGATGGGGTTTAGCATTTATGTATCTGCTGGCATGTGGAAAAATCATAAATAGGTGTAGAGCAGAGTGATGCCGATGTGAATCTGTGGCATGCAGAGACGGGACGACAAAAAGTAGGAATTCGAAATTGAAACTTAAAATGACTATTCAAGAAGGTGAGGTGGTGGCTGCGGATGTGACCACAGGCGATATGATTTTTGAGCCTATTTTGGAGGAAGGAGTTTTCCGCTTCGATTGTTCTGCAAACGATAGAGATGCGGCATTTCCTAGTTTTTCTTTTGTCAACAGCAAGGATAGGGACACGCCGATAATGAGTCATCACGTCCCTTCTTATATCCCTACTTACCAATGTCTCTTCGGGCAGCAGACTGTCAAACTTGAGGTCAGTCACTGCATGCTCTTATTTCTTTCTCATGAATTAGTTGAATCACTTGTTGGTTGGTAAGTTGCACTCTCTGGACTGTGACCTTTCCACTACTTTTGGAAACTTTGTTTGCTAGATTTATGTTTTCCAAGTATGTATTTGTCGAGTCCTTAACAACATTATTTTACATTTGATTTAGCTACCTGCTGGGACCAGTTTTTATGGGACTGGCGAAGTCAGTGGACAGCTTGAGCGTACAGGAAAAAGAGTTAGTCCTCTTTCCCCAACTTTCCGTGCTAGCATTTGTTTTTTCTCTCCTTGAATAATCAGGGATCTCTCTTGTTGTAGGTGTTTACATGGAACACGGACGCATGGGGTTATGGCCCTGGCACTACATCTTTATACCAATCTCATCCTTGGGTGCTAGCTGTTCTTCCGAGTGGGGAGTCACTGGGGATTCTTGCTGACACGACACGACGTTGTGAGGTGTTGTAAAACTCATAAATATGATCACATATTGGAGTAATTTCTTGGAAGCTCCAATTTGAACTTGTCTTAAGCTTACTTGTGATATTTTCTCATGGGCAGATTGATCTAAGAAACAAGTCAAGAATACAGTTCACGGCTCCATCCTCATACCCTGTAATTACATTCGGTCCATTTGCTTCGCCTGGCGCGGTTCTGACATCCTTGTCTCATGCAATTGGTAATTATGCTGCACATGTCAGCTTCTTTCCATAAGTGTGCTATTCTGCTTCATTCTGCCCTCCCAATCATTTTCAATGCCTGGCAACTTTCCTATGATGCTAATCACTGTGCTTCACCTGGCGCGGTTCTAACATCCTTGTCGCATGCAATTGGTAATTATGCTGCACATGTCAGCTTCTTGCCGTAAGTATGCTATTCTGCTTAATTCTGCTTTCCCAATCATTTTCAATGCCTGGCAACTTTCCTATGATGCTAATCACTTTGTTTAAAAAGGGTGTCAATGAATGAGCCGACCTCAAAACAAATTTTCCAAACATCTCTAATGGGCCATATAAGGAAACGAGTAAAAAGCACAACCCAAGAACATGGAAGAAGTCCATTTTGTTAGCTCACTGGACACTTTCAGTTTACACGCAAGGCTTTTGTGCTTCCCGTACTGCAGATTCTACCACTTCTTTTATTTGGTCCTTTTCGTTTTCTCAACAGGTGGTACTTCAAATTCTTATAATCTTTTCGAAAGACGCTCTCTAAACTTTGAGATTTTGATTTCAACATTTGATGCCAAAATGCTGTAGCCATGTTTCCTGCTTTTTACCACCATGTGTCTTTTATTACAAGTATAGGCTTCATTTAAGTGGTTTTCCTGAGTTTACATGATACACCGTTAGAATTACAGATGCAGAAAAGTTAGAATGTATTCATTTTATCAGGATATCATGCATAATTCTTGTTACCATGAGCTCTCTGTTTTTTCCGTCTTTAAATGAAGAAAAAGGTTCGTGGTAATGAATGAAGTCGTCAAAATAAATATTTCTGTCTTTCTATGATTTCTCTTATCTCAATAAACATACATCTGTGAATTTCTAGTTTAGTACTCAATGGACTTTACAGGACCACCAGAATGACTGGACGCTCTTCTTGATAGTCTGTTTATTACTTTTATAGCTTGAATTAACGACATAGCTTGCATACATTGTCAGGAACTGTGTTTATGCCGCCAAAGTGGTCCTTGGGCTACCATCAATGCCGCTGGAGTTATGACTCTGATAGCCGAGTTAGAGAGGTCAGCCCTTCAGATGCATCTTGCTTGATTCTACAATCTTCCCTCCTCAACCGTTGTTTCCTTCTGCCTGATTTAATAACAATTTCGAACTTTCACCGTATGCTGACGGCATATCATTCATGAGTTAATGCATGATAGTTCTTTAGCTCAAATTTTTGTCCATTTATTGCAGATCAAAAGTAAATTCAGAGAAAAGAAGATTCCTTGTGATGTCGTATGGATGGATATAGATTATATGGATGGGTTTCGCTGCTTCACTTTTGACAAGGCATGGACTCCCGCTTTCTGTTAACCCTGTTATTGCCTTGCTTGGAAAAATTACAGATTACCTTCTTCTAAGTAGGTCCAATTTCACATCATCTACCTCACTTTTGATAGGTAATCACTTGCAACTTATGGCTGGCTGAAAATTCACAGTTTTAGCCAATTTCAAAAAGACGTCACATACTTATCATTAAAATTTATCTAAAATAGAGCATAACTGCACATCTACATCATGAAAGTTACCTGAAGCAAAGCATATATCTACATCTACATGTAAGACGTGAGAATTTTGTTGAATATGAGTGAAGATCTGTTTCCAATCTAGGAATGATCTTGAGGAAGATGGTGTTATCATTCTAGAAGTGAGGTAGGTCATGTGGAATATGATGTTGGGTAATACACTTTGGAGGCACTGCAATGATCAGTGTTCTTTTGATATTGTATTCTTGACCTTAGGTACGGTGCTTGATGCAGAGATGGCATGCATCTCTGTTTTGTCCATCACTTCCATGCATTCAATCCACTGAGTCCTTTTAGATCGGTAGTCACTTTAGTAGACACCTATCTACTAATAAAGAGAGCTATTTTCAGCATGCAAAACTGAAACAGAGGATTTACTTTCAGGACCGCTTCTCCGACCCAAAATGTTTGGTAGATAATCTCCACCAAGATGGGTTCAAAGCCATCTGGATGCTTGATCCTGGTATCAAACGTGAAGAGGGGTATTTTGTCTATGACAGTGGTTGCAAAAGTGATGTCTGGATCAAAGCAGCTGATGGAACTCCATTTGTTGGTACCTTGCTGACTTTTATTGTGGTTTTGGCTAATCTTTGTTGTTGTCTATTTAGTTCTGCTTTTGCCTTTTCGTCTTCTCCTTTTTTGTAGCATTTGAAATTTAAGTAACCCCTAAAATCTTTCAAAACATACAAATGTTTACATGCTGAATCATTTGGATTTAGCTGAAAATAAATCAATATGTATGCATGTACACGTGCAAAATTCTGGAAGGAAAAAATTGATCAGTCAATGCTGAGTAACTGTTTGCTTGTCAGGGGAGGTGTGGCCCGGTCCTTGTGTTTTCCCCGACTTTACACAGTCAAAAGTCCGTCACTGGTGGGCTCAGTTAGTTCAGGATTTCATTTCTAATGGAGTGGATGGTATATGGAACGATATGAATGAACCAGCTGTCTTTAAGGTAACTAGTACTTTAGTTTCTGTCATTTTCTCTTGTTGAACTATGGCTTACAACTTCCCTATCAGTCTGTGACGAAGACCATGCCCGAGAGCAACACTCATAGGGGAGATGATGAACTTGGTGGTCTTCAGAATCACTCATACTATCATAATGTATGTTTTCCAGCCTTTTTCTATTTTTTGTTTGTGTTTCACGTTTTAGATTTATATGGAAACAAATATTAAGCGATTTTGTAATGCATCCACCATGATTGTACCGGGAAAGCAAGGGGGTTCAAGAGTGAAAGAATGAGTTGTTGATTCGCGGTGAAAAAAGAATGAGTTGTTGATTCGCGGTGAAGTGCTAAATGCTTTTTATTGAATATAGTAGGGTAAAATTTGATAACTTCCGGCTTTCCACAATTGTAGCACAAGCAATGTCATGCTTAGAGTTTTGATTACTTTATCATAGCTGTACATTTGGCGTCATATAATACGAATGGTGAGGCTGGTGGAATGAAAGAGTTTCTTGTTTTCCACCTCTTTGTCTGAGGATCTTCTCTGCCAAATTTGCATTGTGCACTCTGACAGCCTTTTCTCCTATGACTTAAGTATTCTCTTCAATGTATACAATCCCAATCAAACCATTAAATTCAAGAAAGCTGAGACTGAGCTAGTGGAAGAAGATTTCTTTCTTTGTAAAGCATTAGCACAAAACACATATATGAGTTGGTTGAAATATTTCGCACTAAACTAATTGGCAGTTCGATAATTATGGTACCAATGGTGTAAAGAGATCAGCAAACAATTGTAAGGTTTTCATTCATCAGTAACTTTGCTGTCTGAAGGATAACAGGACTGAAGAAAATTATCATTTTCGTCGCTCCGGAATAGACATATGTGGCTGATGGCATTAAACAGCAGTCCAGTGATATGGAGATTGAAATCAAGTGTTTTATTTGCGGTAATCTGACAGTGGAATGAGTCACAAACTTTAAACTAAAACACGCAAGGATTGAAAACGAACCACGGTATTGGAGATTATATCATTGTGGAAAACTTTGGTTAAGTTAGTCTCATCCTTATCAAACAATAAGCCGTGCAGGTTCTGAGATTGCATGAAGAACCAAAGCGCTGATCAATAACTTCCAAGCATTGAAAGGGAAAACAGTAAAAAAATTAATTCTATCAACATCTCAAGGGCAAAGTGAAATGAAGAAAAGGTTAATTTTGTGATTCTGGCTTGCATGTGCAGTCCACATTGTTTGGTTTGGTCCTCTGATGTTCCCTAAGTAAGTTTTCAAGGCTCATATTTAGCTATAGCTCTAGTTTGAACCTTGACGTGGAAAGCAAAGAAGTGAAGAAGACATAAGGGAAAAAAAAAAAAATACAGTAGTTCAAAGCCTTACAATGATTGGCAATTTTACCAGATTAGAGTTATTGCTGTTCTGGTGTAGTGGGCGAAGAAGACAGAAAAGATACTTTGAATGTACTCACAATTAGAAAAACAAATAAGTCGTTCTACTCATCTCCTTTATGTCGTGCCATTATTTTGAGAGGTTGAATTATTTTGATGATAATTCTCAAGAATTTCATTGTTATAGACGCCTGTGACAAATAGTACATCCTAACTCTCTTGGTGACTTGTAGCATGGATCATGTAGTTGTACTCTTGTTTTTGTCCACAAAAATCTGGTTACTCAGTTTTACCATTGCTATTACAGGTTTATGGGATGCTGATGGCTAGATCTACATATGAAGGGATGAAATCAGCTAATGAAAACAAGCGTCCTTTTGTCCTTACTAGAGCTGGATTCATTGTAGTCAGAGGTATGCAGCTACTTGGACCGGTGATAACATTTCAAGCTGGGAGCACCTGCACATGAGCATCTCGATGGTACTTCAGCTGGTAAGTGAATAATGTAGGCTATGCTGCTTGTTTGTGTGTGAAGAAATTCCATTTGCTTATTGTTTGCGCTGAACTTATTGCATTTTCCTGTCCAACTTCCATCCTTATTAACTTATTTATGGATTTCTTCAAGGAAATGACGTAGCAAATTTAGGTCTTTCCTTCCAATCTTTTGTACTCAAGGTGGAGCTCAAGTGTCTATTAACATCAGGTTCATTATGATATTATAACTGCAGTGTGCAGCATGGATGTAAAAATTTGGTTTTCATCGTCAATCATGGGGTAATCGTTGTGCATATCATCAAGAGAATGAGCGAACAGTAACCCTAATTTCTGTTTCCTTGCTCCAACATTGTTTAGGTGTAGTTGTTGTACGCCATGCTGCCACTTTGATTTAAAAAGTAAGCTTGCATTTGACAAGGCATGACAAAGCAGTAAGTAACTCTGAATAATCAAGTTCTACTGTTTGTGGGACACTCTTCGCAGAATTATTTTCAAATGCCTTTTAAGCGATTTAGACCTTTGAAGCATTGGAGCCTGGTTTTGTTTGCCCTCACTTTTTTATGAATTAACTGTGGCTTTTATCAACTTTGATTCCAAATAGATGGGCTACTGCGAGCTTATCCATGCTTTTATGCACTCTTTGACTAGGAATCCATGTTCTGAAAGATACTAGCTTTTTTTGCACAGATTTTGGACTCCCGTCAACAAATTTGATGTGGTGTTTCTCAGAATAGTTCACGTGACGGATATTCCCTTATTAGATCGTGTGTCCTGACTATTCTTAATTCTGTTCAGGGTCTCAGTGGTCAACCACTTTCAGGACCTGATATTGGTGGATTTGCAGGAAATGCGACGCCCAAGCTTTTTGGAAGGTGGATGGCTATAGGTGCAATGTTTCCATTTTGTCGTGGACACTCTGAAATGGACACCAATGATCATGAACCTTGGTCATTTGGTGAGGAGGTTTGTGCTCCTTTTCTTGGTGACATGCTAATGTCAAGTGCATGAAATTTTTCCTGATGATTTTAATTTCACTCATTCAAATTAATTTCTCTCCAATCTAAAGCACTTCTGTGAGCTGACCTTGCTCCCAGTTTTTTTGAAAGAAATGGTTCCCCCATCTGTTACTGATAGACCTGTTGAGAGAGACACCAAATTTCTTAAATGGCTATGAAAGACGTGAAATAAGTCATATCTGTCAGTCCTTAGAGAACCTCTGGTCCTCCCTTTCTTATAAAGTATATGAAATCACGACTAATTTAGCATGCTGACTATCTAGTATCAGATTCTCTACCTTCATATTGCTGGAATGTATCGATTGCTGTAATTGTGATGAGCACTTATTTTGTAAATTCATTGGTTCCCTCGGAAGATTTTATAGAATTGATCTTTTACTTTCTTTTTGTCTCTCTTGCACTAGTGTGAGGAAGTCTGTCGCCTGGCACTGAAGCGGCGCTACCGCTTTCTTCCCCTCATATATACTCTTTTCTACATGGCTCATAAAATGGGCACTCCCGTGGCAAGTCCAACCTTTTTTGCTGGTGGGTTAGCATGGTGTTAAATAGCATTCTTCCCTTCTTACTACATGTATTACTGTTCGTATTTGCATAAGTGTCTAAGCATATACAAGTTCTTGTGCAGATCCCAAAGATCCCAGATTAAGGACACTGGAAAATTCATTTTTATTGGGGCCACTCTTGGTTTGTGCAAGGTTATCCTCTCCACTATAGTAGTTAAAAATTTTGACCTTGTATAGAGTAACATGAGCTCCTTGCTCCTTCTCCACCTTGTATTGTAGTCACTAGTGTCTTTCCTTTTTTCTCTTCTCTTTGCTGATCTAGTTTAGTATCTTTCTCGGAGTTTGAGAAAGAGAATATATTTTTCCAACTTTTGAGATTACAACTTAGAGATACTAAAGTCTTAACAAAGTCAATAGCTATAATTGCTGTCCATGTCTTATGTAGCTTGATCACTGTTTTTTTTGTCACACATTTAGCTTGATCTAGTTTAGTATCTTCCTCGGAGTTTGAGAAAGAGATTTTACTTTTCCAACTTTTGAGATTACAACTTAGAGATACTAATCATGTCAATAGCTATAATTGCTGTCCATGTATTATGTAGCTTGATCACTTGGCACATGCATGTTTCTGCACGTGTGAACTGTTAGCGATAAAAGAGCAAATTGAATTCTTTCTGATAACAAAACAAATACTTATAGGCTTAGGTATAAGCCTAGTACAATTACATAATTAACCCCACTTGCTAATATTCTAAAGTAATAAACCCAACACTCCCCCTCAAGTTGGAGCGTACATATCAAGCAGATCTAACTTATGACAAATATATGAAACTCGTCCACGTGCCAAGGGCTTTGTGAAAATATCTGCTAGCTGCTCTTCAGAACGTGTGTGTACCAACTGTATGTCCCCACAGTTCACCTTTTCCCGAACAAAATGACAATCCACCTCTATCTGCTTCGTTCGCTCGTGGAATACTGGATTGCTAGCAATATGGATAGCAGACTGATTGTCACAACACAGAACAGAGGATTCAGTCATAGGCAATCCAATCTCAGCTAGCAACATACGAACCCATTGAAGTTCACCTGTAACATTAGCCATAGCACGATATTCGGCTTCTGCACTAGATCGAGAAATCACAGACTGCTTCTTACTTTTCCATGACACAAAATTACCACCAAGGAAAACACAGTATCCCGAAGTAGACCGACGATCCATAGGACAACCAGCCCAATCTGCATCAGAATATCCTGTCACCTCCAAAAACTTAGGGTTAGAATAACCGGCTAGACGAAGATGACCCTGATTATGGAACACAAGTCCTTGACCTGGAGCTTTCTTCAAATACCGAACAATTTGTAAAGCAGCTTGCCAATGAGTAGTACGAGGAGAGCTCATAAATTGACTCACCACACTAACAGCAAATGAAATATCTGGACGAGTAATGGTAAGATAATTCAACTTGCCTACTAACCAGCGATACTTCTCTGGATCATGAAGAAGTTTCCGTTTTCATTATCAAGTCTCACCCCAGGGTCCATAGGTGTGTCACCGGGCTTAGCATCATGTAAGCCAACTTCCTTAAGGATGTCAAGAGTATACTTTCGCTGAGAGAGAGCAATACTACCATTAGAATAAGCAACTTCAATGCCAAGAAAGTATCGAAGACAGCCTAAGTCTTTAGTGTTAAACTCCTTCTGTAGAAATTGCTTAAGTCGTCGTATACCCTCAACATCGCTTCCCGTAACAATAATATCATCAACATAGACAACAAGAATAATGCATCCTTTTGAAGATGACATACTAAATACTGAATGATCCACACTGCAACGATGCATGCCAAAGGTAATAACCGCATCACTAAAGCGCCCAAACCAAGCACGGGGAGATTGCTTAAGACCATATAGAGCTTTTCGCAATCGACATACCTTCTCCCCCTGAGCAACAAAACCAAGTGGTTGCTCCATATATACTTCTTCGTGAAGATCACCATGAAGGAAGCCATTCTTGACATCAAGCTGATGAAGAGTCCACTGAGAACGAGTAGCCAAAGAAATAACAATGCGGACAGAAGGAATTTTGGCTACTGCAGAGAAAGTCTCATCATAGTCAATACCATAAGTTTGAGTATACCCTTTTGCCACAAGACGCGCTTTTAAGCGCTCAACTGAACCATCTGGATGGTGTTTGATGACAAAGACCCAGCGACAACCCACCAATTGTTTATTAGCCGGCAATGGAACTAGCTCCCAAGTTTGGTTCTGATGTAATGCAGCCATCTCTTCCTCCATAGCACGAGCCCAACCTGGATGGGCCAAAGCCTCTTGCACACTACTTGGCACAAACACAGATGCAAGGGATGACACAAAGACAGACATCTGGGGGCTTAAGTTATGATAAGAAACAAAATGAGAAAGAGGATACCGAGACCGTGTACGATGAGCAATAGGAGAACTGATAGGTGATGGTGGAAGAGGATCGGAAGCTTGGACTGGAGGCGGTGGTGGGATGCTAGCTGGTGGAGAGTTACTGTCCCAAACACGTCGAGGACCACGAGTATAAACTTGAAGTGGAATGATGCTGGTGCTGGTGGACTCGGATCCGGGGGACCATCATTGGAAGGAACGGGTGGTGACTCTGATGGAGACATAGGTGTAGAAGGTGGCAGAAGATCCATGGTGAATGGTGCTTGAGGTTGAACATTACCAAAAAAGGTTGATCCTCAAAGAAAGTCACATCGGCAGAAACATATTCTCGATGACGAGTAGGACTATAACAGACATACCCCTCTGAGTACGGGAATAACCCACGAATAGACATTTTTCAGCACGAGGTGACAATTTATCCAACCCAGGAGACAAAGAATGAACAAACAAACACAACAAAAAATACGAGGTCGATAGACCACAAAGACGATCAGGATTGAAGAAGAGCATAAGGAATAGCTCCTTTCAATACGGAGGATGGAAGACGATTAATCAGATAACATGCGGTAAGAAGAGCATAGCTCCAAAAAGACTTTGGCACATGAGTGTGAAGAAGTAGACAACGTGCAATGTCCAACAAATGACGG